>CM039612.1:32100265-32162254 GCA_022457205.1 Saccharum spontaneum
AGGCCCAGAAAGAATAGGAGTTGGGCTTTTCAAGCTCTGGTTTCTCTTGGGGTTTAGTTGTTCAAAAAGACAGGCAGTGAGCACATGGTTTCCCTTAAGCTTACAAGTTTGCGTTTTGATAGTATGGCTTCATGGTCAAAGCAACAGACTTATAATCTATCCATTCTCACAAATATCATTAGACCCTTAATTGTATCATTATCAATACACTAAACCCACTTAAAGGCTAGATGCACACACCTCATCCTAGGCTTGCCTCAAGATCGGCTTGAATTACAAAACAAGCTTGTTTGAGGCTCGGCTAGCTGGACCCTCAAATAAGCTCAAGCTTGAGGAGATGACCTCGTCAAGCTCAGCTCATTCGGATTTCGTAGCCTTTACATTCACGAGGGCAAAGGTCAAGCCACTCTAGTTATCCCTCAACTGTATGTCTTAAATTGAATTTGTCCTTTCTATGTACTCTCCATCCATCATTATAAATGTTATTTTTGTCTTAAAATATTAAATCTTACAAATTTTGACCAATAGTTAATCAAATCATATGCATGCCTACAGCACAAAAGTTACATCAATTAATTAAAATTCAAATTATCATTAAGATGATGTTGTGAGCTATTGACAACATAAGAAAAAATAACTATTGTTAAGATCGACGTCCATAGACTTTCTCATCATTGTAAAGCACCCATTTATTTATATTGGTCGGATAAGAGAGTATCAAATGCTCTCCATCCCATAAACGAAAATATTAATTGGATTTCTATGACGCAACAGTGGTAAAGAAAAATGACTTAGATATCTACTAAAAACACTGTCAAATAGTATCAGTGTCAAATAGTGCTGCACAATGGTTTGAGAGGCAAATTTGAATTATATAAGATCTTATCTTAGTTTACGTGACAAAAGAGTATATGATTTGTGAAATACCGATGGATTGTGCATATGTATTACGCGCTACCATTTGGTGTTTTGATTAAGAATTACTAATCAAATATCTGTATACGAATACCATATCGGCTTCTATATAGGGCTAGATAACGAGTCATCTCGGCTTGGTTTGTTATCTTAATAACTAGTTAGAAGGCCGGCTTAGCTCGGTTCTTTTACAAGCTCAAGCTCACTCATAGCTCACGAGCCACAACATAAAAGCCATTCAATATTGATGGAGTCGCCGATGGCCGATTTGCGGCTGTAGAACTTCGACCTCAAGAGCTTTGACCACGGCCACTGTGCTCAGGCTTGCTTGATGAGGATGATCTCTTTTGGATTCATTGTCGGCTCCTATATTCATTACTTGACAGCGCTGGCGGTGCTCGCTCCTGTACCTCGACCTCATCCTCCATGTCCATGATGGACGCCGGTCACCTGTTGGGTGCTGCCAAATAGGGGTTGGAGCACAACTCAGGAGGGTGCCAGCGTGTCGCGCCGGACTAATGGTCAACCTCAGAGTGCAAGGCCTCACAACCAGCTAGACACATGGCCTGGTGAAGCTAGAGGAATGCTGGAGCTGGATGCATGGCTGCACAACACGGTCAATGATCACCTCATGTCCTCACTAGTCTGTAGTCATCAATCGTTATCTTCAGAAATTAGAGGAGTGAGGGAGACATACAGAGAGAGAGAGAGAGAGCAGCCGCACGAGGGAATTAGGGTAGGGGATGAGAGCGGGAGCGAGGGAATCGAGGATGGGAGCTAGGTGGCTGTGGTGGAGTAGGGACGAGGGCTTACCTTAGATCACTTAGAGCAACCACAATGTTGCCATAAACCAGTCCATAGCAATTAAAATATTCACTACAGGCTGGCTGAACATTGTAGGAGTGGTCCATATAGCAGTCCATAGTTAAAGGTACCCATAGTGCTATAGACTACCCATAAGGAATAAACAAATATTATTGTTATAAAACATGTTGCCAGCGGTTAGGGCCTTCCCCTCTCCGTCTCTCATGATCAACACAGTAGATAAAAGTAGAAGAATAAATAGACACAAGATAGGGAGACTATTCTTTATTCCTTCGAATATTGATGATTACAACATAGAGCTCCCACATATATATAGTCCTGTCAAGGCCTAAGAGTTTGGTAAGAGCCCACATACAAACGGACTAGGATTAGGATTCCTCCTTCTTTCCTTCTAGGATAGTCCATGTGTTTTAAACACTCCCCCTTAGACGATTACCACGATATGCACTTGCCTCGTTAAAAACTCCATCCAAAAATCTAGTGGAAAAAGGTTCTTGGAGAAAAGAGTACATCACATTCGTTAATTGCATTGCACATGTTATCTCATTAAAAACCTTGTGTGAGAAACCTTCAAGTAAAAACTCATAGGAAAAAAGAGTATAATATTTAACCTTCTTGGTCATGTATTCTTCAGGATATTCTATTCTTCGTGAATAGATATTTATCTTCATGATAAATGTATAAACTTTAACGTTTTAGCAAATATGATCTACTTGATCTGTGTAATTCTAGTGGTTTTAATTACCTTCGAGGTAGATTCAATCAAATTGCTCCCCCTCATAAAGTCATCATTTGAATATCATTGTTCAAATCACACTTTTCATAAATGCATACTTAATAATGGTATGCAGTACCACAATATTATATCTTTCAAAATATTGGCTCGCAATTCTTCTATGAATTATAATATGAGTAAACAAGAGCAATATGCTTCTTGCATAAATGACTACTTATTAGTTGTACAAAACAAATAAAATTTATCTTTCAGGATAATAAATTATTTCAGAGGATTATGGGAGTAAATAATTTACAATATTCAATATCTTCTAGATAGTGTATCAAACTTATACTAGAGTTTGAATACTTGCAATTTTTTCTTAGTGGATTTTCAAATTATATATTCTAAAATCTTTGAGATTTTGATTGTACCACTAAATAATAAATCCAGTCTTTCATTTGGCATTTAGGGGATAATTCAATTGCCAAAGGCACCATTATACTTTATACCTTCTATGGTATTTAGAAGATATAAACACTTCATTGCTAGCTTTACAATATACACTTTTTGAGTGTTTGTATAATATCTTTATGGTGTTTATTATGATTCCTCATTGTTTTCTCTCGGGTCCATATTCACTTTAGGGATCAATGGTGTTTATTCAAGAATCGACTGGTAAATCTTTCATGGATTAATTCCTTCAAGGATGTTCTTATTCTTATTGAATAATAATTCTCTTCTATGAGATATATTATCTAATACATGAGATATTATTATGTGATATACACAATACGATAGTGCTATTCACTACAAAGTCGTTGGATAACACTTTTCCTTCTAGGACATGCTCTTCTTGAGACTTCAATATTCATACAAGAATATATTCTACCTTAGACTTCTTAATACTTCGTATGAGATTTAATTTCCATATGTTGCTATTTATATTCTTCACAAACTATATAGATTTTTAGAATCCACTTTCTAACTGCATATTTCCTATTTATTCATTTCATTTGTCAGAGATGTAGTAGAACATTTATTTCTTCTTAGTAGGAGATACAACCTCAATTGCCTTCTTCATTGACCCGATATAATCGCTACATGCAACTTTGCCATGGACTTTATTTTCTAGATTCAGGTTTTCATAAGAGAAACATTTGCAACTATAGAGGTAGCATTGTCGATAACTATTATTTTCTCCCAATATTCTCATAATATGAGATAATTCCGTCTCTTTGTTATTTTCCAAACAAGAGATAATTTATTGTTCTACGTACCCAACACTATGATGTGCACGCTTAGTGTGTTGGATTTTATCTTCATGATGATCCTCTATATGAGGTGCTTGACCTTCTTCATGAGGTATTCCCTTCATGAGAATAGAGGAGTTTATTCTTATTTTATTTCTATTCAATAAATATACACTAAACTAGAACCTACAAGTGTCCTTGTAGATTTTAGCTTGATAATATACAATATTTTAGTTTACTACTAGTAAATACAACTTTTGGTTTATAACTTCAAGTTACTCCTCTTATTTTCAAAATATCTAGCATATGCTCCGCTTCAGGCTTCACAAGAGCATTAGTCAAACTATTGTTTGATTTAGTGCGTGATACTATTTCTACTTCAAGCTTCAAGGAATATCTTCTCTTAAGATCATTTTTCTTCTATGGAAATAATATTTGGCATTCAACATAGGTTTTCTCTCCTCCTAATGCCAATATTAGATCATTAATAGCATACTTCAAAAGATATCCCCTATGATGGGCCTAAAATAATTCAAATTCATGTATCTTCAACTACAAGTGGAGGCCCATTCATGTATGCTATGATAGAGATTTATGAGAAATATCAACACACATATTTAAACACCGGGGTTATTATTCATTAATGCAGTGAGGCAGAATACATAAAGTGCACTTAAGAATGTTCAGTATTCTTACAAACTCAGGGATGTTCTCCCCTTGATTTGCAAATATCATAGTTTAGAAAACTATTTCATTGTCTAGCTTTTTTATTGTTTAGCCAAAATAATTGATCCAAGTACTCATTGTGGGACATAGTATAACAAAACTGACCAAATTAAAAGAACGTAAGTACAAAAACAATCACCGAAGCGATCATATTCCTGTACTTAGGCTCTCATAACCCCGATAGTCCGGAAATCTCAAAGGATTTCAAACAACTTTCAACATACAAGCCAAGATCGTACATGATTCAACACAACACAACATTCATTACAATAGTTCACAAGTAGCATACGGATTACATCCATCAGAGTTCAAAATAAAATATTACAAACCAAGTTTGATTAGCAGAAGTAACATAGTTTGATACATAACTTCATAAGTTCAAATACATTGCCAAATTAAAGGTCATGTTCACAAAAGCAGTGTAGGTGAGAATACTAGTAGAGACCACGCCCAACGGTCTAGTCTTCATCCCCAACCGGGAGAAGGCAATACTTGCAGCACCCGTAATAGAATAGGTCATCTGCAATAGATGGAAAATAAACCCTGAGTACGAGAAGGTACTCAACTAGACTTACCCGTCAAAAACTAGAAATAAATGACACCAAGGATCATGCAAGGCTAATATAAAGGGGAGCTAGTGATGGGGACGTGATTCCCGATCTTCCGTCAGGTTCAAGATAACTATCGATTTGGTCGGAAGCGACACACCGATCCGGCTTCAGATCACAAAGATCCGAACCCTGCAACCTTAGCACCATGTCTCCTCTGGTTATCAACCGTGTCACAATCCGGTTGACCTCACCACGAAGGCTAATTCCTACTGCAAATCGAAGAACACAAGCAAGAACAAGATAAAACACAACTCAATTGAAGTGACAATTGCGGATATATGATTAAACACTCGAAGTTAGGGTCTCGCAAACCGATAACGGCGACTGTTCAAAGACAGATTGATCTAAAGCAAAACCCAACCCTAACATAGGTGACGGCTACTGATTATAAAGCCTAAGGGGCGTCCAAGAACCCCTACTCACGTCACTAAGGAGTCTCGACACATTACAAGGCCCAAACGGCCCAAAAGACGGCGACGCAGCGCCCTGACAGATTCTGGACGTCAACTTGTTTCGATGATTCCTGTTGACTCTGATGGAATTTGGGTCTCAAACTAAATCCATTGGTTAGCTTATGAAATTATCTTTCCATCCATATATGGATCATCGAAAACAGAGTCTGGATGCGTCCTGGGCGTCCATTTTATTGCAGACTGGTCCAGAAGGCCGAAGCAGACTCGAACTCGAATTGGACTAGGCCTCCGACTTGGCTTGGACGTCCTTGCTGGCCTCTTAAGGTGGTGGCCAAGGAGGAGGACACACTTGGGCATCTCTTAAGTGTTCTCCATCTTCTTGGGGCGTGCTCCAATTGGGTCTGGGTCCCAAGTGTGAATAACAAGCCCGTGACGACGCCGTAACACCCGACAGAAATAGTGGCGGAATGTCTCAATGATTTTGAGGCCTTCCCAATGTGATATTGAGATGGGACCAGATCTATTTGAAAGCTTATCAAATAAGCTTTCCATCAAGTGCTCATTAACCTCAATCGCACTTTGGATGGATGAGTTCTGGCCTTCCCAATGAAGCACTATCGGGCTGTCGACGAACCGAAAGTTCAACTTTGATGGACTTGTACTTTGAGACACATTTGTACCTACATTCAAATAACGACATGTACATGTGAAACCAAGTGAATTGTACCCAAAATTACTATGCAAATGTAGGAACGAGCACACCTTATAATCAATGGTCGTATCTGTTGGTGTCATGTCCTCATCAGCTAGTTTGACACATTTTGCATAAAAGTTTGCGTAGATTAAGTAACCATCTAAAGCTTAGCATCAAGTTAATAATCATTAACCTGTCATCTATATTAGCACCTGCACTAGAGCACTCACTTTATTAGGAGCAAACAATATTAACCATAGCAGGTATAATAAGGCCATCATCATATCATCATTCCTGAACCATCAAGTTATTTAGTGCATCTACTTTGGAGATAAGCCCGTCAAGTTCTCACTAACCAGGAGAGACGGCGACTCGAATCGAATTACAACTCAGCTGAGGGGGTATTCCTAACTCTCACCCTGACATACTTTGCAAGGATAGTCGTGGGTCAGCTTTGGGACAACTCAGGAATCAACTTCACGGGTTCGGTCAGCGCTAGTATTCTCAGGGATTACCCTTCTACCAGGACAATCAGAACTTTTAAATCACCTACCCTTGGACTCACGCCTACAGCTCCCTTTCGAGGCGCACTTTATACTTGCCAGAGCCTGGCCTGAGTTGAGCTACTCGGATTTGCGGTCAAGCACTCGGGCCCGGCCAGCTAAGAGAGAGGCATGCGTTCAACATGACAAAGAAAGGCTCTAAGAATTGGTCCTTAAGCGACACAGACGGAGTCACTGTAAGCCTACAGCCTTACAAGCCCCCGTCCGGTCTTCATTCATATTATACCATGTTCTTTTCCACGATAGCAAATATAGCCAATCGTGCCACATGTATATTTTTATAGCTCGCAGGTGATAGGAAATCACCTGACTTCTACCGCTTAAAGCAGGGCTAAGCATCTACTCAAGCTTGAGCTACATAGGATTCATGGTATACTTTCTAGACAAGGATAGGGTACATATGCAGCAAGTGTTTTCACCCAACACCTATCATTTAATGCAACAATATATATAACATAATACTTAATTGCATTTCAGAAATTAGGAGGCTTATAATGCTCCGGGGCTTGCCTTTGACAAAATTGCACGGGGTATGGTCCGGGCAATCAATGACGACCTCGTCTGGCACCTCTCCTGTGGGCTGCACCTCCTGAACCTCCAGTAGGCTGTTGTTACTCCTCATGGCATGATCCCTCTAACTCCAACAGGGTCACTCCTTCCAATACACCTATTGCATGTATATACACAAGATAAATATCATGGATGCATAAGAAACGACATGATGCTCATGGATGAAGAACAGTAAGTAACAAAGCATCACTGGACATTCGTTGACCGAGTAGGTGCAACGCTCTATTCAAATCACTTTAAAGAGTAGGTGCATATCTCCTCTCTAGAGAGCAAGAACACACTTACCCAACTTACACAATCTAAGGTATAGATGCTCATCCTCTGTTAGATGCCTAACACCTACACCTAAACTCACCTTAATTAATTTAAGCACCTAGTAACATCACAAACATGCTTAAGTATAACAAAGGCACACTCAATAGAAATTTCAGGTTTAACATGCAAGTGAGCACTTCAGAAAATAAATCACAACAGAAGATCTACAATTCCAAATGACTTGCAAGAGGACATTCTGAAAAGCTTATGAATTCTCTATAAATCATTTATAAACATCACAACATGATTCCAAAGTTTACCAGGTAGAAATTAACTAAACACAGAATCTGGTCTGTGCAAGATAGAGAGCAAACATAACTGAGTCCTAACTTTGAGCAGCTATAACTCTTAAACTACATGGTCAAATGCCACCAAATTTTACCAGCAGATAGATACATAAGTTATCTACAACTTTTGTATAAACAAGTTTCACAATAAAGCACAATATCATGGAGAACTTTGCTAAGTCCCCAAATCTGTCCAAAATTGGCAGATTTAGAAAATTAAACATTTAGAGCTGTAGCAAAAACATATATAGGCTAAACAAAATTTACCAACTCATTACACATATCAAGAGAACACCAGAAAGTGTGGTGCCAACATCTAAATAAATTCTTTAGAGGCCTTTATTAATTTATTTAGATATTTTGGTGGATAAAGGAACATATATCAAAACTACACAATATATCCTATAAAAATTACAGCAGCTACAACATGCTTCCAGGAGACTACTATAAAATTTTCAAAGCATTTGAGCAAGTATATTTTCTTGTATCAAAAATAACAGATAGTAAGGCTGATTTTGGCATAAATGAGAAATCCTATTAAAAAGTGTCAAACAACATATTTTATATTTTTCTTAGATTCTTACTAACATAAGACCATTGTTCACCAAGTTTCATCTTCGACTTATAGATAATTTATGAAAATTAGCACAAGATCTATCTAATTGAATAAGATAAATGCATAACTAAATCATACAATATAAAAAATTGCTAAAATTTAAACTATAACCTACTCATGGCATAAACAACTCTCCATAAAAAATTCACATTATTTGGAGCACAGAGAGATATGATTTTCTTCTTTTCATACATGAATAAAAGGCATAAATAATGATCATTTATTTTTCTATAAAATATACCTAGTTTTATATTTTTATTAAAAACTAGAGTCTCCAAGGAACCCAACAAAATTTGAACCACTTCATTTGGATCTCTAGAACTCAAGATATGTATTTTTGAAGTTAGCATGGAAAAAATGTATTTGAAAACCAACCCTAACTCTACTGAGTCAGTGACAGGCGGGGCCCGTGGGGTCATGGTCCCACCGGTGGAGAGAGCAGAGCAGAGGAGGGATTTTGATCGGCAATTGCTCGCCGATGGCGGCATCTCCGACGAAACCGAGGGCACCGTCGTGCTACCCACGACGAGCCGCATCGGTAGAGGTAGAAGATGGAGGCTAGGTTAGGCGGAGTAGGCTCGTCGCCAACGATGGTGGCATGGCAGCGCTGTCCGATGGTGTGCCGGCCGACTCCAGCCCTAATTGAGCCATATGACGGCGGTTACGACACTAGTATGACTTAGCGGAGCTACCTAGGAAGTCTAGGGTTCTAATGGAGTCCCCGAGCATACCCACCCACGAGCATACCGGCACTGCAGAGCAAGGACAGTGGCGATGGTGTCATGTTCCACACCGGCGAGGGCATGGCACACGGTATCGTCTTGCCACACGCTTCCCTATCACTAGACCTAGCCTGGACACGAGAAAGAGATGACGGAGAGAAAGAAAGAGACACGACAGCGAGGTCAACCCAACGGTGGCCATGGCGAGTGCTTCACCCCGACGAGATTGGGATGACCAATGTGGCCCTTACCATGGCTTAGCGACCCAACCAAGGAGATGTCAGGCTTGAGCGGGTCACGGCGATGCAGTGGGCATGCTGGCGTGGGCGGTAGTGCGGCAACGACAGCGCACGAGCTCGGTGAGCTCGCGGTGGAGGAGCAGCTCGAAATTCCACCTCGACGAGAGCGGCGAGGCGAGGAGGCGAACTGAGGCAGGCGGAGGGTAGCGTGGCGACCATGTAGACCTTCGAGACCTGATGAGTGGGCCCATGTTGGCGTATAACTTGCCAAATGGTGAGCAGGACCTGAGCCTGGTCATCCACGACGCGCGGCTCTGCTCTAATTCAGAGCTCCATTCCCCGAGTGAAACCGCCCCCTTCTCGACCCTCTAGCTCCCAATCTGTTCATCCTTTGCAAAAACTTTAGTAATACAAGTTGTAGAGCTATGTAAGAGCTTCAACTTTGTCATTATGAGTTTGAACTAGATCAACTTGGTTTGGAAGATACAGAGCCTCAAAGTAGGGTACTTGAAAACTGAAAACTAGTTTTGACTTAGAAAAATTCTAAGTGCTGAAACAGTACCCCAAACTTGCATTGTGATGCAATTTTGAGGGTGTTCTGGTCATTTTCATGAGATGATCATATAACAACTTTTGTTCCTTAACAAATCTGTGACAACTTTGTTTAAGGGTGCACCCACATGCATAAACATCTTGCTGCACTTTTTAAACAAGGAAGCAAAAGAGGTCTCGAGGTCAACATAGGTCAAACTATCACTTAGGAGCCAAATTAGTCAACAAGGTCAACATGAACATTGCTCCATTTTACTTCCTAAATGTAGCTAGGGTGTTTTGGTGGGTCGCCACATTCATTTGCATGTGATACATGTACTCTAACTTCTCAAATCAATTGAAACATACACTTGAAACATACGAAACATTCAACTAAACAGGTGAAACAATCAATTGAAACAACTGAAACAGAGACTTGCAACACTTGAAACATGGTACATGGGACATGTACAACCCCTCTAGGGTGCTAGGCATAACACAGGGACATCACATATGATACACACATGCATAAGCACTAATGAAACATCATGTTGCAACATTGAAACATAGGATGATGCACATGTGATAATGAGATGAATGTGCTTATGTTATGAAATGCAAATGCACAAATGCAAGTGTCGGTGTCTAGAAAACTAGGGGTCTAGACAGAGCAACGAGTAAATTTGTATCTGCGCGTCTTAGGCCCGGATGGTGTGTAAAGCAAACACAAGGATGTATACTGGTTCGGGCAAGAACGACCCTACGTCCAGTGGATTTGGTTGTTGCTCGTGTTATCTTGCACCGAAGTGCTCGTAGTAGGGGTAACAAGCTTTCGAGAGGGAACGAATCCCAGGTCTCTTTAGGGGATTTGTGTGTGAGGTGTGTTGACTTGGCGAGGTGTGTGTTTTTATCGGTTTCGTGTCCTTTCGGGTTCTTCTAGCCCCTCTAGATGTGGCCCCTGCCTCCCCTTTTATAGTTTCCAAGAGGAGGGCTCGGGTTACACTTGTGATAAAAAGGTGAAGTGGGAAAAGACGAAAGAGAAAAACAAAAAAGGTGGCCTCAGGTGCGGCTATTTTTCTCCTTATCCGGTGGGAGCAGTTTCTCCTATGGCACAGAGATGTCATGGGCATTGATCCTTTGGCCACTCCATCCACTGGTGCAACATGTTGTGGCCATGATTCGTCTTATGTACTTCTGTGTTGTCGAGGATGGGCGGTACGGGTGCCCGGATTCGCGTAGAGAGGGGGTTAGGTGGTATAGTTGCCGTTACCCCCGTTGCTATAGAGGTATGGTCATCGTGGTGGTGGAATGACCGGGGTCATGTTGGGTCAAAGCATGGTTCCCGTATTCCTGTTGACTGTGCACGGTCACGTCTGTCCCATCAGCGGGAGTGGGTGCCGTGGTGAGGGCCCCCGTGGCTCCCTGTCTTTCCAGAGGGCTCCACGTGTCCCTCAGGCAAAGCAGAAGTACGCCAAGGGGTCGAGCGCTCCCATGCTTACATTGCCAGGGTCGGGCGAGACGGAAGTCATTCCCGACAGGGCGCAGGGGTCGGGCGCTTTGATGACGTTACTGGGGCTCGAGCGAGGCGAAAGTCATTCCTGTGCCTCGGGCGATTTAGTAGCTGACACGCTATTATCGCCCTTGGTTGGGCATGCCTACTATTAATACCCGACAGCAAGCCAAACATCTGGGGTGTTACACATAGTCCCCGGGTACCCCGCAAGGAAGGAGAAGATCTAGTCCGACAAGGAATTCCCCACATGTAATCTTAGTAACATTGCTATCCTATAATCCTACTAGGACTCTTACATTGTAGCCAAATAGGACTTTTGCCTCCTGGACTATATAAAGGAGAGCAGAGCTCCCTAGATCGGCAGACCTCTCCTGAGAGGAATAGACCTCACAGTCTAAACCCTAAGCACATGGCGCGATATATTCCACCCAGACTGGATGTAGGGACGCGATTCTGGTGGACCGAACCAGTATAAATCGTGTCTCTGCGTTCACCATCGAGTTCTACATACGCCGAAGCCCACCGAACACTGTCCCGGGTACCCTTGTGATGAGTTGCCGGTCATCAAACACCGACAGCTGGCACGCCAGGTAGGGGCTTTTGGCGACTTTGCGATCAAGAGCTCGAGGGACCTCAAGATCAACAGCATGTTGTCGGTGATGACCTCATGCACTCAATCGCCCCTACATGCTGCCGCTGGGGAGGTGCATGTACAACAGCAAGCTCACCGCGCCGTTCAAGATGCTGCACAAGAGCTTCATCACGTTCACCCGTCGGATCGTGCTCAAGGTCCCTGCCTTCGAGTTGAACCCGACGCCCGCATGGGAGATTGCTCCTGCAAAGGGAGCTGCTGCCAGCCGGCCATCGACTACGGCAACGGGATCTATCATGACACTGCGGCATTCAAATCGGACACAACATGCAGCAACAGGCAAGCCAAATAGATCTTGGCTTCTTGCATGTACACGTATCTACATGCATACCTTGCTCGAGTACAGGAACATGCATGCACGTATCACGTCTAGATCCGTTATTGTGCCAACGTACGGGAAGGTGTTTGTACTTGAATCAACTTCGACACGACGCCACCGTGAAGTATAGAGTCCTACCTCTACGACTCCACATGCCTCTACGATGACGCCGCCATCAGATCCGTGTGCCCGGCCCGGCTACGACTCTAAGACTTGCTTGTATACATGCATCTATGTCACCGAGTCGACTACGCCGGGGAGTGCATCAACACATACAAGCTATCACGACTTGCTTGTAGACATGCATCTACATACGGGAGAAAAAGGCTGGCATGTCTACTCGGGGCCATGAGCTCATCACTCCACCAACATGCAAGCTGACTACCATATTGATTGGGCTAGCATGCAAGCATGCTCTGCAGCACATCTATCTACTCGGATACTACGCCGACTACTTAGCTGCAACGACTGCGACAACACCTCGATGTCTACTTTGTCCACTCGGACTTGACGCTCCAGTCGGGACGGATTCCGAGTGCTTGACGTGTCTAGTCGGCTAACTGGTCTACTTCATCAATGACCTCCTACTCGGGTACGGGCCATAATCATCGACGAGTACTCGTCTCCTGTCGTCATCCCATGATGGCACCCGGACAGGACCCACCACGGCACTCGTCGCCCGTCGTCATCCCATGATGGCACCCGGACAGGACCCGCCATGGCACTCGTCGTCCGTCGTCATCCCACGGTGGCATCCAGACAGCACGCCGCGTTCACGGCAACGACACACCGACTACTCGGCCGTGGGTGTCCGGCTACTCATCATGGTGATCCACTACTCGGTCATGGCCACCTACTACTCGGCCGTGGGTGTCCGGCTACTCATCCATGGTGATCCACTACTCAGCCACGACGACCGGCTACTCAGCCGTGGGTGTCCGGCTACTCATTCATGACCCGGTGACATACGTGTGCTGCTGCCGGATCACTGGAGTCCGTCAAGCTACGTCATGACTTCGCACGACCGTGGGCTCTGGCCCTTTCATGGCCAACGCAGTCCGACTATGCCTCTAGGACATGTCGACTACTCCACTCGGCCATCAAAAGCTAAGTCACAGCTTTAATATTTTTCTAAATATTCTTTAATCCTTATATATCTCCGGATACTACACATGCATCTCCTTGGCCATACCATACTATAAAACTACGTTCCCGACTACTCACATAGCTCTGAGCTTGTAATCGGCACTATAACTAACATGCGTTCCGCGCACATTCTCTTTTTTCATGCAGTGTCGACTGCTCTAGTCTTCTCTTAACGGTTGTACTTGAGTAGTACAAACTCACATTTGTGACGCACTATTTACTCGCATGGCTCACATGGTTACAGTCATGAACCTCACGACTATACGCCGGAGGTACAAGTGCTTACAAATACGGGGTCAACTACTCGGGGAATTTACACAGCCTAGCATGAGCAAGACACAAAAAATTTTACATGCATTTCATAATACTGGGATTCGCTCCCAATCAATTATTTTACATGCATGGGACCTGTTCCTAACTTGATATCCTGAATATCAATAACTATAACATTTTGTATGTTCATTTTGCAGGAACCAGATCTGACCATGTTGCCAGGTACGGTACGTGTCTCTGCGGGCTGCTTTACTCAGACCACCACGTCGCTAGGTGAGGTATGCGCCTCCATGGGCTGTCTTACTCGGATCACTACTTCGCTAGGCAAGGCACGCTCTTCGTGCTGCCTTATTCAGCTACTGCTCCACACAGCGAGACTAAGCTCGGGGGCAAGTCCATTGCCTCGGCTCAGTCGGCGTAATTCCAACTACACTCGGCTCGGATTCAACTTCCTTACACCCAATACAGGTTCACATGCTGCACTACAAGGGTACAGTGTACGGCACTACACTTTTTACAGTGCATAAGACAAATCTTTCAACTGGACATGTTACCTCTGACAGTCCTACCTACTTCCTGACAAGTACTCGGACTACTCTCTCTGCATCCCTGAGTATATTCTTTGAAGATCCTTGCTGAAAGGTCCAAATTGGCTAGAGGGGGGTGAATAGCCTAAATTAAAACTACAAATCACTAGAGCAAAGATTAGTAACACAAAAGGCGATAAATGTTGTTTGCTCTAGCTCTAAGTGTTGAGCAAGCCACCTAGTTGCAATTCTACTTATCTAATGTCTCTATGGCACACACAAGCTAGGTTGCTACAACTACTACCATCTAGAATGCTAGTAACAAGAAAAAGCACAACTAAACAAGCTAAAACACAAGGTAAAGTTGCGGTAAGTAAACTATGGGAAGATGATTTTATACCGACGTGTAGAGGCAAGTGAACCAATGAAGAATACCAATGTGAAGTCAATCACCGGGAGACAATCAATCACAATATCAAGAGAGACACCAAGATTTTCTCCCGAGGTTCACGTGCTTGCCGGCACGCTAGTCCCCGTTGTGTCGACCAACACTATGTGGTTCAGCGGCTAATTGGGAATCCACACCCAAGCTCTCCAAGAGCGCTGTAAGAACCTACCGCTAGTGAGGTAACTCAATGACACGCGCAATATATTAGAGCTACCTTATGGCTCTTCGCCGGGGAAGGTGCAAAGCCCCTCATAAGTCACCGGAGCCGGCCACGAACAACCTCCAACTCGTGTCGGACCTCCTTTGCTGCTCCAAGCCGTCTAGGTGAAGGCAACTACCAAGAGAAACAAGAATCCCGTAGCAAAAGAACACCCAAGTGCCAACTAGATGCAAACTCACACGCAAATGCACTTGAGATCACTCAATCTCACTTTGCTTAGGCAATCAAGCAAGGGAGATGAGTGGGAGGGGATATGCTCAGCTCAAGAGGATGTTAGAGAGTCAAAATGTCCAAGAGAGACCTCCCCAAACCGGCCAAACACATATTTATAAGCAGCCCAACACGAAATAGCCGTTAGGCACATGATCCTGCTGCTATTGCGTTGACCGGACGCGTCAGTCGATCTGACCGGATGCGGTCACAGCGTCCGGTCACGCCTGTGTGACTTCCCCGATGAACGCCACGTGTCTCGCTTTGAATCTCGTTCGTTCGATCGTAACGGTCACTTAAATGTACTTGTTCACGCGCTAGAGTGACTGGACGCGCCGATCAAAATTGATCGGACGCGCCCTAGCGTCCGGTTGCTAGAGGCTCGGGCGCTGAGAGGCCTGACCGGACGCACCGCTCAAAATGACCAAACGCCATAGTGCCAGCGTCCGGTCGATTCCAGTAAGCAACCACTCGTGACTTGATGCGTCCGGTCGATCGTGACCTGACGCGCCACCACGTCCGATCGACCTCGCGTGCTTCGTAGTTTCTTAGGGGCTTGACCGGACGCGCTGGTGCGTGCGCTTGCTGCACGCGGGATGAACGGACCAGACACGCCAGCTGTCACACCTATTTTTAAGGACAAAAATAGGATGCATAAAAGACTCATGTGCGCCCCAGGATATGATCGCACACACAAGTAGATAAATTACATAGTATCATCACAGTGCTTATTACATAGCAAATAAATATTTAACACATAGTCTTGAACAATAAATAATAGTAACTAGTAGTAGATCTCCAGCGGAAACTCCCAACACAGGGACACGATTGACTGGTTGACACCAAGACTAGTACTCATTACGATAATCTTACTCATAATCTTCATCTGTTAGGTGGAAATAGCAAGGGTGAGTCCATGTCGAACTCAACAAGTATAACACAGGGTTCATGAGGCACAAAAAGGCTAGACACTATTTGACTGCGGTTAGCTTTTAATCATCATATAATTAGCAATTAGGTAGCATGAAGATAATCCACTTCCCGTTAATGAACCAATGATCAATTGTAATAAGGATAATGAATAGCATTAACATGAGCATAATAATAACAACAATAATTAAGCATGATACAACAATTATGATCAACTATCTGTAATTGTTCCAAGGCCGCTCGTATCCGTGAGCACGGCTAGTATACTAGTTTTTAACTCTGCGCAGAGGTGTACACTTTCACTGTGAGTCATAACTTCTAAATGCATGGGTTTGTGACTCCCCAAAACACCAGAATTCATATAAAGCCACTTAAAGGTTCGTCTAACAAATTAGGGTCATTAGATTCACTCGACAGACAGATGTAGGAACCCTCTTTTCAAATGGCACAATTCCTTCTCGGCTATACTCATAGACTAGAGGCTGTCCTACACCCAACGTGTCAAGCCATTCTTACGCCATTTAAGGTAACCACTAACAAGCTAGAAAAGGTCTTTTAAACAACTAAAGCCAGAGCCATATAGCCCTCATAGCTGTACTATATGTCTCGGATGATCATGTACAGATAAGTCCTTATGGAGAGAAACCAGAGCAACAATATAACCCCTTGCTCTAGCCCCCTTTTTAACAGTAATAAAATCATCTTAATGGTTGATTGCTTAATCCTTTAGTCAAATTACAAGATCATTGTTCATAATTAAGCACTAGCAATAGCTACCAAATGCATATCCAAGGTTGACAAGGAATCAAGGTAACAATCAATAGATTATAATCTCTAAGGTTGTCAAGGAAGACACATGCATATGTATGATAATTTCAGTGAATAGGTAACAAGGATAGTCCCATGTTATACTTGCCTTGATCAAAGCTTTCCTGATAATACAGCTGGTTTGGCTCAAAATAATACTCCTGATCGTCCAGAAACTGCTCACCATCTATACTCGATCATCAAGCATCAACACACAATCATCCAAGCAATCATACACGAAGCAAACAGAGAAACAAAGTTAGAATAGTACACCAACAGTAACAAAACAGTATAAAAGTTTGTAAAACTCTTCTACACGTTTCTACGATCACACAGACGTAAAGATCACAAAATTCGGAGTTAAAACGTAAAAGTTATGAATTTTCTAAGATTTCCTACAGATAAATAATTACTTAAATATAAACTCGAAAATTAATTTTCCCAAACCTACTGTACAACTATACTAACATATAGAGCTCACAAATATGAACCTAACGCAACTTGAACGGGTCAAATCGGAGTTAAAACGAAGATTTTATGACCAAAACAAGTTTAGTGGCAAAACTGTAAATATTAGAAAACATATTTTTGATTTACCGAGAAGAAATACGCTTTCAAAACGAAGAAACGTACTTCGAGTAATACGCCATGGACCGCGGGTTATGCCTTAAAGAAATCCGTGGTCTCTTTAGCAAAAAGTCAAGCCGAAGGGGTAAGTTCTAATCTCGATCGTTGATCTAAGGATGGACGGCTATCATCAACTCCGGCGGGAAGAGAGAGAGAGAGGCGCGGCCTCCACCTCCATCTCCGGCCGGTGGCCACCATGGCCGGCCTCCGTGGCTCGCTGGAGAGCTTCGGCTCCCCCTATTCCGACCGTGGTTCAGCCTGCATCCAACTCCAATCGGAAGAGGAGGTCACCGCGAACCCATCTAAGCGGTTTAGGGGAGCTATGACGGTTCGAGGATGAGACGCGGCTCAGGAAGGACGGCGGCGCCATTGCCGGCACACGGGAAAGCTTCAATCTCTCGGTTCAAAGCACCGCAATCCAAAAGAAGAGCATGGGGAGGGAGAGAAGAAGATGGCGAACGCACCCAAGCGAAGAAAAAGGGCGCAAATCCACCCGTAAGCTACGACGACGAACGACCGAACACTCCTAGGGTTCCAAGCTCCTAGGCTCGATTTCACGGGATCAAACTTGGGTTTTTAGATGGAAAAAGGGAAGAGGGGGTCACGGCTTCACTTTTATAGCACCACAACCTCATGTTCGGGTAGGAAATCCCGGTTTAGGCGGTGGGGATTCGGTGGTTACGGTGCTCGAGTCCGGCTCGGTCATGGCACGAGGAAGAATAAACGCGGCTGACAGGCGGGCCCGGTTCATCAGCAACACCAGAGAGAGAGATGAGCGCGCGGTTTCGCCTGGGCCAGCCCACGCGGGCACGGGGAGAAAATGGCAAGCGGGCTTTGGCTCCGTCGGCCCAGCAGCGGGGAAAACGGGAGCAGGCCGGCCGAGCGGGCCTCCAGGCTGCCTCAGCACAGGTATGCCCTTCTCTTTTTTCTTTTCTTTTTTATTTGTTGGTTTCCAAACCATTTAAAGAGATTTGAAATTCCAAATCAAATAAAATAAATACCACACCACTCAATAAAATAAATGCAACAACATGAATGCATCATCAAGTATTTCATCTAAAATTTTAAATTTTAGATCCCCATTAATTATTATCTAAATTATTTAAACCCATACCAAAATCCTTCCAACTCTAATTTTTCTTCTAATTCTAAATTTTACAATTTTTGGGTGTTACACCAGCCGCGTCCGATCCAGCGTCCAATTCAACGTCCGGTCACCCCAGTGACTTCCTTTCGCCTCCGTTTCTTCACCTCCGGCGCAGTGAAAAATAGGTATTTGACTTCCCGAAAAGAGCCGAATCCCGCCGAGCATCGGCGGGAGGGAGAAAGGAACCCAAACCCCTCTCTACCACTCAAACTCCACCGCCAACGCAAATGTGCTAATATCACCAAGTGTACATCACCATGTACATGTGTGTTAGCATTTTCACAATCATTTTTGAGGCGTTAAGTTAGCTCACCACTAGACCTAAATGCATATGCAAATGAATCTTCATCTAGTGGCACTTAAGTGATCAATAGCCCTGGAAATTCCCCTCTTTATAGTACGGCTATCGATCCTAAGTGTGATCACACCCCCTATGATGTCTTGATCACCAAAAGCAAATCCTATCTATACCTTTGCCTTGAGCTCCATAGGATTGCACTCCATCTCCTCTTCTTCTCCAAGTATGGCACCAAGTCATCATGATCAACATGCATCTTGCCATCACTTAGGAGTGTACTAATCACCTTTTGCTATCAACACTCAAGCACATGTGATTAGTACTTAGGTTTCATTAATTACCCAAAAACAAACTAGGGACTTTCACTTGTGCCGACTACTAGTACTCAGACACAGGCTCAGGGGCTACGGGGTACATATCCTCAGTGGATGTTTTTTCTTTTGTCAAGACCCTCCAACTCTTTGTTCCAAACAGCAAGAGGCTCGGGGCTAAGCATATATGCTTCACCTAGAGGTGATGCATATTGACTTCAAGAACACTTCATGGTTTTACTCAAGAAAGGACTAGGACAACGCTTATTTCTACTCGGCAAGACCTGGAGGAAGAAGAAGGCTTCCAAATTCAACCATACAGTGCTCAGGGGCTTGTGGGACATAGTCCCTGGGTACCCCGCAAGGAAGGGAGAAGATCTAGTCCGACTAAGATTTTCCCACATGTAATCTTAGTAACATTGCTATCTTGTAATCCTACTATGACTCTTACATTGTAGCCGACTAGGACTCTTGCCTCCTAGACTATATAAAGGAGGGCAGATCTCTCTAGATCGGCAGACCTCTCCTGAGAGAAATAGACCTCACAGTCTAAACCCTAAGCGCAGGGTGTGATATATTCCCACCAGACTGGACGTAGGGATGCGATTTTAGCGGATCGAACCAGTATAAATCGTTGTCTCTATGTTCACCATTGAGTTCTGCATACGCCGAAGCCCACTGAACACCATCCCAAGTACCTCCGTGATGAGTTGGCAGTCATCAAACACCGACACTCATACATAAAAAAATGGACCATATACTTCAAAATATAGAATACGCAACATTCAAACTCACATGGAATTTCTTTTAGACTTTCTAATTGCCATTAATGCAAAATTCCCGAAATGTCTTTTATTCATAAATCCCAAATCATCATAAGTGTGTTATCCACCATATTAATTCCACAATTATTCGTCCCATCAATTGGGTTAGTCTCCGTTGAGCAAATTTTATATTAACTCGCTTCCCCTGATCTTAGGCTGCTTGGCCCTAGACAAATCTGTTGCTTATGCATACGATGCATTGAGAAAGCAAATTATTCCTTAGTTCAACGAGAACTATATAGATATAGCATGCTAGCTAGCCAATTTAATTATGAGAAAAGTGCAAAGGTAGCTACTAGCTAGAACTATATCTGCTATGCTAATATTCATGCAAGAGTGGGGATAGTTGCAGCTCGACGAGAGTGCACAACATAGTGATACACATTCATGTGTAATGTGAAATGTTGGTATTCGATCCAACATAATAGATAACAACAAAATACAAAGCTACAAGCTTACAATTAGTGCAATGTAGAGAAAGTTGACTCAGTCAGAAGGGACGTGACTAGGACTTCAAGTCCTGATACATGCACTTAAAGATAGATTAAGGAAGGCTATGCCTATTAAATATATATTACCCACATTTTATTATGTCTTTACCCAAAATTCCTCCCCTTTTTCATGCCATAGTTACTTCAGGCAGTAATATGCTACATACATCATTTATGAATAATAATCATTTCTAATGTTTCATAAAATATAATCATACTTCTGGTATTTATTGGTTCTGGCATAAAATTCACATATCAAGGGTACTATTCATTGTACAAAAACATATTTAGGGTAGAACATAAACTTCTAGTTTTTGGGCTAAAGTATTAAATACTTAGTTTTAGGATTATACTATTTCTTGGCTAAATGGATCCTTCAAAGATAAATTAATATGCCAGCATAATCTAATTGTTCATGTGCTTCTAGGAAATTCAGTTTCCCTTCTACCTACATGGTAGTAGTGCACAAAGAACTATGATCTTCATGGTTAATTGAGGCTTCTTTGTGGATAAAATCATTGCAAAGATTATTTAGATAGACAAAAATAGGCAATTGTTTATATATGAAACATATAAATCTATAATTCATTCAATGCAAGATTAACACATATTACTGCAAGTAAGAATTGCAACTAATAAGAATATTAAATACTTCATATTAGTCTTGAAGCCAATAAAACAACCATTAACTCTTCTATGAGTTTACATAATGCATTTAATTCAACGGGAATTAAAACTTAAAATACCACCACCACTACTATCAATACTTCAAGATATTGTTGGGTTTAATTGGGTTTGTTCAATTTTTATCAGCAATTAAATAAAATAAAATTCCAAGATCAAAGTTAATGTTAGGTATAATTTGTTCGGTCCTTCATGTGGTGTAACTTATGGTTTGATGAGGGTTGATGAGAGGTTAAGTGCATGATGACCATTATGTGTTGGTGGATCATGATTTAGTGGTTCATGGTGTCAGTGGTTTCCGTTACTAGTAACAGACAATTTATTTGTCGGTTTCACAAGTAACTTGTAATGGACAATGACATGATGGCTACTAACTCTTCATGCGCCTAGCTCTTCAACTTCATCTTTCTTTGTCACTGCATAAAAGGGATACTCTTTCTCTTGCACATGAGAGAGAAGAGAACACATAGCCAGAACACTATCACGCTGCTGTTGTGATGCTCTCTGCCATTCCTATCTCGGTTCCTGCATACATAGGAATAAGGAGAGCATGCCTCCGAAACTGGCATCGTTCGCGAGTTCATCTGCTCGAGTAAAGACCAGCATTTAGATTTTTGGGGAGCGTCTTCAAGCGACTGCTCGCTCATTTGTTCTTCTTCTTGCTACTTCTCGATGGCTTGGGGTGATCGGCACTACAACATTAATGCATAACATCGAGCAGGACGACTACATCGACAACTGCTGGGTATGCTGTTGCAATCCGTCCTTTGTTATATGTGATTAAAATCATGATGATTTGTATCATGTACATGTTTGTTGCACTTAGATCACACATGCACATGTCTGATGTCACAAACATGTTATTTATAATTTTCTAGATTAAATTAGTACTAAATTTTTCTAAAATTCTAACAATCAAAAAACCTGATAGGCATTTTTCGGTAGTCGGCTTTGTGAGTATGCTGAAACCAAATGTTTTTTAGGGCACACATTACAAGAGGTGGCATTAGAGATGCATATTATGGTTGACTGCTATGCACTGCTGTTTTGTTACCGAACCTAGATTAGTACTCCTAAGGAGGAGTGTGCATTCCAAGATGCTGATACTACGTTCAAGGGGCAATAATCAGCGTGCTAGGAGACTCCATAGTAGATGTATATGTGACTCTGCAAACTGGTAAAGAGATGTGGGATGCACTTGAGGCCAAATATGGAGTGTCTGATGCTGGTAGTGAGTTGTTTGTCATGGAGTAGTTTCACGACTACGATAGTTGATGACCATTCTAGGGTTGAACAAGCTCATGAGATACAAACACTAGCAAAAGAACTCGAGAATTTTGGTACAGCGTTGCCGAATAAGTTTGTGGCAGGTTGCATTATTGCTAAGCTGCCCTAGGCTTGGACAGACTTTGCGACTTCTCTTAAATATAAGAGACAAGAGTTCGGCATTGCCGACCTCATTGGCTCTTTAGATGTTTAAGAGAAGGTGAGAGCTAAGGATGTCCGTGGCAAGAAAATTGTTGAGGGAAGTTCCAGTGCCCATGTGGTGCAGAAAAATCCTCAAAATTCCCATAAGAAGAAATTCAATGAAGAGCTCAAACAAAAGAAAGAAAAACTGCTTCACTTGTGGCAAGCCTAGGCATTATGCTAGGAATTGCGAGGAGAGCAAGTGGAAGCCTAAAAAGAAATATGTAAACATGGTTGAGGCGGATGGAGGAACATCGGGGTATGACAATTTATTGCCTAAAGTTCTTTCAATTTGTCATACACCTGATTGGTGGGTTGACATAGGAGCTAATATCCATATGTGTGCTGATATTTCTTTGTTTTCTTCTTATCAGGTCAGGAGAAGTTCCTCCTTGTTGATGGGAAATGGTGCACATGCGACTGTTCGTGGTGTTAATACAGTTGATCTAAAGCTTACTTCGGGGTAGACCGTGCAGCATGTCCCCTCAATAAGGAAGAATTTAATTAGTGGTTCGTTGTTGTGTTGAGATGGCTATAAACTTGTGTTCGAATCTAATAAGTGCATACTTTCTAAGTATGGAACCTTTGTGGGTAAAGGCTATGAAAGCAGAGGCTTGTTCCGCTTGTCCTTAAATGATGCATGTGTTAAGTCCGTAAATAATTTGAGCTGTGATGTTAAATCTAATGTTTGACATTCACGTCTTTGTCATATAAATTATTAGTTGCATGACTCGCTTAGCTGGTTTGAATTTAATCCCGAAATTTGATTTGGTCAAAGGTTCTAAATTGCATGTATGCGTGCAATCGAAGCAACCTCGCAAATCTCACAAGGCTGCTAAGGCAAGGGACTTGGAAACATTAGAACTAATTCATTCTGATTTGTGTAAAATGAATAGAGAGTTGATCAAAGGTGGCAAAAGATATTTCATAACATATATAGATGATTGCACTAGATTTTTCTACGTGTATCGGTTAAAATCAAAAGATGAAGTATTGAATTATTTTAAGATCTATAAAGCTGAGGTAGAAAACCAACTTAAGAAGAAAATTAAACGATTACGGTATGATCGTGGGGGAGAATATTTCTCAAATGAGTTTTCTGAGTTTTATGCGGAGCATGGTATTATTCACGAGGACACGGCCATACTCACCATAATCCAATGGGATTGTCGAGAAAAAGAAGCACACTCTAACTGAGTTGGTTAATACTATGTTAGAGACTGCAGGACTATCTAAGGAATGGTGGGGTGAGGTAATATTGACAGCATGTCATGTCCTAAATAGAGTGCCCACAAAGAACAAAGAAGTTACACCATTCGAGGAATGGGAGAAGAAGAGATTAAATCTTTTTTACTGCAAACATGGAGTTGTTTGGCAAAGGTGAATATGCCAATTAACAAAAAGCGAAAGCTTGGACCAAAAACCGTTGATTGTGTTTGTCTCGGTTATGCTATTCACAGCGTGGGATATAGATTTTTAATAATAAATTCTGGAGTGCCTGATGTGAATGTTGGTACTATCATAGAATCTAGAGATGCTATATTTTTTTAGAATAAATTTCCTATAAAAATACACCTAGCACTTCTAGTCATGATTCTATAATACTTCCACAGTTGCATGAACTGATAGAACATGTTGATGTTGAAACCCATGTGGGAAATCATGAGAAGGATAATAATATAGTCACTCGAAAGAGTAAGAAACGGAGGACTGCAAAGTCCTTTGGTGAAGACTATATTATATACCTCGTGGATGACACTTCTAAAACCATAGAAGAGACATATTCATCTCTTGACGCTGATTTATGGAATGAAGCTGTTCAGAGTGAGATGGACTCTACTATGTCAAATGGAATTTGGGAGGTTGTTGATCGTCCTTACGGGTGCAAACATGTGGGATATAAATGGGTGTTCAAGAAAAAGTTTAGGCCTGATGGTACAATTGAGAAGTATAAGGCGAGGCTTGTGGCTAGAGTTATACCTAAAAAGAAGGCGAAGATTATTTCGATACTTATTCATCAGTTGCTCGTCTTACGACTATACGAGAGTTACTTTTCTTAGCTATCTCACATGGCCTTCTTGTTCATTAGATGGATGTTAAGACAACTTTTTTGAATGGAGAGCTTGAGGAAGAGATCTATATGGATCAACCAGATGGATTTGTAGCAAATGGTCAAGAGAGAAAAGTGTGTAAATTATTGAAATCTTTGTATAGCCTAAAGCAAGCACCTAAGCAGTGGCACGAGAAGTTCGATAGAACTTTGACATTAGCCGGCTTTGCTATGAATAAAGCTGATAAATGTGTTTATTATCGGCATGGTGGGGGATGATGTGATCTTGTGCTTATATGTGGATGATATACTAATTTTTAGAAATAATATTAATGTGATTGAGGAAGTAAAAGTATTTTTATCGAGTAACTTTGAAATGAAAGAGTTGGGAGAAGCTGATGTTATTCTTAACATAAAGCTACTAAGAGAAGGAAATGGTGGGGTAATGCTTTTGCAATCCCATTATGTGAAAAAGGTGTTGAGTCGCTTTGGATACAGTGACTACACACCTGTTTCAACTCCTTATGACCTAAGTATGCTATTAAGGAAAAATCACAGAATAGCATGGGATCAATTAGGATATTCTCGAATAATTATCTCACTTATGTATTTAGCTAGTGCAACAAGGTCTGATATCTCATTTGCTATGAGCAAACTTCGCCGGTTTGTTTCAAATCCGAGAGATAATCATTGGCGTGCTCTTGAGAGCGTATTGCGCTATCTAAAAGGGACAGTGAGCTATGACATTCACTATACCGGGTATCCAAGGATACTAGAGGGTTATTGTGATGCAAATTAGATATCTGATTCTAATGAGATTTACGCCATAAGTGGATATGTGTTCTCACTTGGAGGTGGCGCTGTTTCATAGAAGTTTTAACGAAGTCAACAATGGAACGCCACTGTTGAGGCCGAGTGGCTTCGTGAACTCCTTATGGATTTACCAGTGGTTGAAAAACCTATACCAACTATTTCTATGAACTGTGATAGTCAGACAGTGATAATCAAAGTGAACAGTTTTAGGGATAATATGAAGTCTACAAGGCATGTGAAGAGGTGGTTAAAATCTGCCAGAAAACTGAGAAACTCCGAAGTAATAGCGCTGGACTATGTCCATACACCTAAAAATCTGGCAGATCAGTTCACAAAGGGTTTGTCACCTAATGTGATAGATTGTGCATCGAGGGAGATGGGCTTGAGACCCACATGAAGTCATTATATAGTGGTAACCTGTCCTGTGTGATCGGAGATCCAGTGAAGTAGAATGATGAAACAAGCTAGTGGTTGACTGATGGAGAGATCCTTTGAAATAAGGTCATATCGTTGAGATGCACATTTCGCCTATGATGTATGGCAAGATGGTATAAACCTTAATGTGATCTGAATGGTTTATTTAAGCAGAGATGTCGGCCTACAAGACATCTTAGAAGGAACACACCTATATGAGTTCAGCTGCTAGTCACAGTCTATGAGATGTGGTTAATCTCTAGATACTCAAGGCCCAAGAGTTTGACTTGTATGCTCCAACCAGAGGGGATGCTTTATGCAGCCTTGTATCAGTAAAAGACTTAGGTAAAACTTATTTTGCACAAAACTATCAATTCAAGGCGTAGTCCATTGTTCAGTTGCGAAGAAGTGTAACCTCTGTTCTAGGTGGATGTTTAACTTAACAGTATCCACCGAAAAATTGGTATATCAAACATCAGCAGAACTGAGAGCATTTTTCTGTCTTGGAATTTGGTGGGAATTGTTGGGTTTAATTGGGTTTGTCTAATTTTTATTCAGCAATTAAATAAAATGAAATTTCAAGATCAAAGTTAGTGCTATGTATAATTTGTTCGGTCCTTCATGTGGTGTAACTTACGGTTTGATGAGGATTGATGAGAGGTTAAGTGCATGATGACAATTATGTGTTGGTGGATCATGATTTAGTGGTTCATGATGTCATAATAGTTTCCTGTAACACCCCTGTTGTTATGAGCACGCTTAGCACCTAGATTAATACCTAAGAGGAATTACCAAACAGGTTCCTTGGATTAAAAAGAATTTTTAAACTTAGATAAAATGATAAACGAATCTTGTGTGATTTACTTTTATGGTTGTGAAAAAAATTCAAATGAATTTTGGGGATAGTTTGCTTAATGTGTAAACATGCTAATTAAATTGTAATAAGAGACATAGAATAAGTTATTTGGCATGAGAAGCAATTTTTATAAACCAAAGTACATTATAACTTATGTTAAAGGTGCCATTTTGGGCAAATTATATTAAGCAAAATAATTAGATAGTGCTTAAATGTTTTGCCGCTGTGGGTCAATATAAAGAGTAGACTTTTGCATGTGATACTTGTAGGATGCAGTTAATAAGGTTTAGATCTTTTAAAATTTTTGACAAAAGAGCTAATGGCTGCTAGTTCTAGCCCAGATATCTAAATTCTCTAAGTTCAAAATAGTGATAGACCATGCTATTTTGGCATTTAAATTACAACAACTTTGCTTTATTGATCACAGACCGAATTCAAATGCGAAGTGCCAGAAAATGAGCTTCAATGATGCCTGAGCGTGCTGTTGCCTGCTCTGCTCGACGCTGTTCGCGGTCACCATGTCAGCACCACCCCATGTGCCTCTGCTAACGCCGCCTGCTGCCGCTGCCGCGCCACGACGCACCTGTGCTGCGTCCGCACGGCCGTCCCTGGCCCGCTGTGACGCTTACATCAAGGCCGAGGCCCTCTCTTTCTACTCTCGCCCACGCCCAGTTCATCATCTGCCTTGGCCGGCGAGCAGAGCTCCAAGCTGCCGAGTTCCCAGGCCTCTGGTCTCTCTCCCCCGCGCCCCACCTCTAGCCCTACAGCCGGGCGCGCTGCTCCTCCACCCCCATGCTCTCGACTCCACTGCTCCGGCCCATAGTCACATAAAACGGGTTCACCACCTTCGACCCTCGACCCAGGTTCGTCGACCCCGGCCCGGGTTCACGGGTTCACTTTTGACCCGAAGTGTAAAAATCTCTCGCAAGTAGCGTACCACGTACCACGACCCCGTACCTCGACCCCATCGACCCAGAAACTTTGTGACTATGCTCCGACCAAGCCGCCGCCGGAGCCGCGCCGGTGTGCGCCGGGTCAGGCGGGCGCTGGCCGCTGGCCGCTGCTAGCAGCCTCGTCTGGCCCTCTGCAGGCCACAGCCAGCTGTGGCTGCGCGCGAGCTGGGCCAGGTCGCGCCCCAGTCGCTCGCTGCCAGCCGCGGTCTCCAGCCGGCCGGCCGGTCTCGATCCCCAGTCTCCGTCTGTGCGTCTGTACGTGAGAAAGAAGAGAGAAGGTGAGAAAATAAATAGAAACTCTTTACCGTGTTCATTCTGTAAAAATGCTAGACTCATTGATTTGCATATATGGGCTTCGTAAATTTCTATAAAGTTCAGGGTTCCCGATGAAAAGTTCTTGTCTTATTTGTTTTTCCTTTTTCGTTTTCAGATTATGTGTCAATCTTGTAAAATTCATAACTCGAGCTAGGAATGTCCAAACACAGTGAATCAAATTTTGTTAGCTTTGTTATCAAGTGCTCTACCTTTGATGTATAGGAATGTTTGTTGCTTGAGAAATGTTTTTAGGGTTTTTCGTTTATGCCAAGAAAGTGCTCCTAAAACTTGATAAATGGAAAACTGTAGTTAGGAGTATGAAAAAAACGTGGTTCCAGTTTTGTTGGTTTTCTCTTAACAAGTGTTAACTACGAAATATAATAGCCTAGTCAAATACATTTTCTGTAATGTACTTGGTTAAGTTTGTTTAATGCTTGTTTTGATAAAGAAAATGAGAATGGGAGCTATAGGTATCAAAATTGGGTGCAACTAATTTTCATGACTTCTCGGTGACATAACCTTTGCAAGAAAAATATAGAACTTGCTGTTTGCTAAAGTTAAAAAGGATGAACCTATTTTAGTTGATTTCATCCTTTATTGCTTGCCATTGTTGTGTTGGTTGTTACGCATATCCAAAACTTGCGAAAATTATTTTGGATGCTAGTTAGGACATATATGAGCTGCTGAAAATTTTCTAGAATTAAATATGAACAGAAAGTATATTTTTTCCTTTTCCGTTTGTGTTTGCTAGGTAAATAGAAAGAGGTACATAAATAATTAATCTGGGGCTAAGCATTAGACTTTCTAGCATGTTTAAGATGTGTTCTAGTAGTTTCTAACATAACTTGACCATGTGTTCATATAAAAAGTTTAGTTTTAGATTTATCTTGTTTTACATGCCTTGTTGCAATTAACTTTTGTTTTTGTTGTAATAAATAAAATATAAAGCTTGGGCACATAATCTTTCTACAGTAGCCATGTTTTGTCATTAGGTATCACTCATAAACATCTCAGCTTTAATCTAAATGTTTTTGGCATCACCTAAAAATTATATATATATATATGTTCTATTATAAACATGATTAAGGAAAATATAATAATGAATAAACATATAAATGTTTTGTGGTGCATGGATACTTGTTGTTCTATGTGATGGGTTGCTGAATATGTGTTAGTGGCTTTAGAGCTAGTTAAATAGTTCATACATGTGCTCTCTTGTTAATAAAACAAGTGATATAAGCAATTTAATTGTTTGCTGAAATGGCTGCATGTGTAGTTTCTGTTGTGGTGACAATTTCATGATTAAAATGATGTTTTCGGTGAGAGCATTGAACACCAAAGTTGTATAAATTACTTATCTTGCTTGTTCTAAAATTTCATGATTTTAGGCCAAGAGATTTGGGAGTTATAGATTTTACAAAATCACTGACAGATTTTGCATATGTTCTGTGCAGATATAAAATATGGTGATGTTTGACCTTCCCAACTGTTATTTTAGCTCTGAGTGATAATAACAAAGTTATAGATAATTTCATAAGCTTTCTATAAAGTCTAGGATCACTTTTGTTGGATGCTTAGGACTCTGGATATGGTTAAAACATGTGACTGATGTGTTGCTGTCCAAAACTGCATGTGTCTAGCGTGTGTGCCTCCACTGGCTCTTGTATAAATGATTGCTAGTGATTGACTTATATGCACAAAAGAGATAAATTAATGTACTTAGGATAAATAACAAATATACAAGGTGTCGCCCATTCTATGCATTCATGCATTGCATTGCACATCATAATAGGAACGATGATGGATCGATGGATCAACCGGAGGACTTGGCGTTTAACCCAAAAGATGGTGCCATGGTGAACATGCCCCGGAGGTGGAATACTAACATTTGGTTATATTTTTACCCAGGCAAGTGTTGATGGTAGTTATTGTTCATTTTTAACCATCAACCAAACCTAGATAAGGGCATAATTCTATCACCAAACATAGGTTTAGGGGTTACACTGACAGAATTCCACAGTTTTGGTGAATCTGTGTTTCTGTAGGGGGTTATCAGGAAAAGGGAGAGAGATATGAAGGACGATGAGAAAAATATCGAATTATAAACCGACTCCAACTCAACAAGACTCTAGAAGACACGAGAGGATAGCCACTCGAAGGAGGGGCCCACCTGGCATAGGGCAGGGCCGGCCGGCCCCACCCCTAGGTCGGCCGACCTAGCCTGGTCCCACTTGGCAGCCACCTTTGCACGTCGGTTCTCCACCACCTTAGGGGTTGCATATCCACCGTTGATCAATGTCGGTTTGATCCGAGGGCTCTGGTGCATTCCACCGGCCTATATAAGCAGCCCTGTACCCCCTGGATTGAGATAATCCCTAAAACCCTAATTCATATTCTCTAGCTAGGGCTTGGATTGAGAGGGGTCCCTTGAATGGATCTACCTCTCTCTCCAATATAGTAGATTAGTTCTAGTTGAGAGTTAGGGAGAGTCGAGCTACGCTCAAGTTCTGAAGAATTCTTCGGAGGTCTGGTATGTCTGTGTATCTTACCTTTGCAAGACTTATGTTTTAATATATTTATCTTCTCAATCTACTTTTATGCCTTTCATGTGATTGGTTAGTATAGTTATCATACCTTGACATGAGATCTCTACTCGTATTGAGTGCTCTAGTTATCTATAGTGATTACAATATTAATTAATAGTGTAGACATGATGTCTAGACTAGAGGTTACCTGAGATTGCGCTGAATCCTCCGGTTAGTTGTGGTAGTTATAGAGGTGACAACTTTGTAGATTATTATAATCCACCACGTTAGAGTTGGTGTTTCATAGAGCTTTTTGGTAGCCTTCCCCCGATCACCCTTTTCCTAGTCTTTTTCGAGGATCAGAAAGGTACTACTGCTCGAAAGTGTTATTGTGTGATTACTATATTTACCTATGCTTCAGTTATCATAGAACCAAAGTAGTAGAGAAGAATATAGGACCCTTGAACTTTCCCGCTGTCCTCTCAACTTAGCTATGCTACTCATTTATCATAGGATTCTCTAATGTGTGTGTCGTTATGCATAACTCCTATCACTTATCACTCACCCCTATCTTGGTCAAGTTGATATATTAGTTAGTAGATACATGATTGTGAACTATTAACCTCTTTAACATTGTTTCCCTGTGGATAAATACGATACTCTAGAATACTCCTGGAAAAAAAGCTACAATGGTATAATTATCTGTGCGCTTGCAGATACTTGATATTCTTAGATATACATTCATTTTAGTCACTTGCATTAATATTAACTGCTTAGTATTATTCTAGTAGTAATGCTAGGTAGTATCTATACATATCTTTGGCATCTATACTAGGGATGACAACCTAGTAAGTTAGGAGGTATAGGTTTATAATAGGTGGCTAAGTAGTTAGAACAAGTGACATGTTAATAAATGCCAACAGCAAGCCCCGGTGCATAACCCCTCTAATTATGCACTTTATTTTATACTTGTACATTAAGTTTTCAGGAGTTGAATGAAATCCACTTGCATATATATATATAACTATATATATAACTATTACCCTACAGCTAGCTACAAAATAACTTATTCTGTAGCCACTTTGAGTTACGATAATTGCTATGCTTATTTATGAGATTATAGTAACTCCTTACTATGTGATTTACTATAACATTACGGTAAATAACCCCTTATGTTATAGTAATTCAACTATCGTAAATATATACTGACATTGTCTATTGACATTGTCGTAAATTAGTATATAAAATTATCGTAAATAGAGGTGGCTACAAAATAACTTATTTTGTAGCTAGCTATAGAGTATACTCTCCCTATATATATATATCCTTATCCTATGAGTCTTACTAGTATGACAGGATCATGTAGATTTCTATGCTATAGGACTCTGGTAGAAGTCGAGTGATTTCCTGTTACTCGCGAGAGATAGAAAATATATTATTGATACTATTATCATGTTACTATCACATGAAATATATATGTATAATAATTGAAGACCGGGCAGGACTATACTTGGATTTGGATTTGGACTTGGTTGGGCAATCTAAGCGAGGCTCTGGTTGCATTTGTCCCACCTGTGTCGATTAAGGACCGTCCGTTGCTATGGATGGTAGTCAGGTCATAGACTTATTATCCTGAGCACATACTTGCTTATGGGGGTGGAAAGACTTGTTACTCTCTTATCATGGGTTCCAGCTCTTTTCAGACCGACTATTAAGGGTGGATTATTGGGTGGAAGTCTAAGCACCGTACTGAGGCCGGGCCTTAGATGTTGGGGGCTTAGAGTCTCAGTTTGGACCGGGACCTGGACCCTTTGACAGGAGTGGAACGGGTTGGTCTTGTTTGTGCCTAGATACAAATGAGGCATGTGTTTTGGGATACCTAGCTAGGATACATTGATTCGCGAATCGCCATTTCTATGTGATGGTACGACTTAACTATGGTCTAGCACCGTAGTGAGAACTGGAACATTGGAAGATGATAAAATGGTTCTGGTTGTTCAACCCTTGCTGGAAAATAGCACAAGTGCTTACATAGAATGGTTAGTTAATGAACTAAATAAAAATTGAATATAAGGATGCACCTTTAGTAATGCTTCCTACAGTTGTAATAACCCACAAGCCAGATAGCCTTGCATATCCTTAGAGTCTTTTTCTTTTCTCTTGACGAGTAAGTATTGCGGAGTACAATTGAGTACACAGGGTTGTTCTACCCTGTTGCAGGTGACTAGTGTTTATGGAGCTGACACTTGTGTGTGGAAACCTCCTGGTGGGCTTAGCGAGGATTTCCTTTACGTTGCGAACTTAGAGTTTATTTAAAACTTCCACCGAATTGCTTTACAAGAAAAGATTTATGACCCATTATCATATATAAATATTCCTCATGATAATGTTTAACTTGTCATTAAATGATTTCCATTTCACTGAAACTCTGATAACATTTTATATTCTGCTGTTATTATCAAATGATGAATTACTCTGATATTGTATTAAAAGTGATGTAAGAAATGACTAAAAATGTTGTAAGCTTTATTCTCTCATTTATGATCCTGACGTAAAAAAGTGGATTTTTGAGTTCTCCCTTATGTTGTGCTTGACAGAATCTCATAGTTTAGTGCTCTCTCTTGGGTACTTAGTGTCTAATAATGGAAGACAAGTACTCTTGGCCTCTTGGGAGGTCATTAGATTATGCGGTTCTGCCACATTTCTGCTACTAGTAACAGACAATTCATTTGTCGATTTCACAAGTAACTTGTAATAGACAATGACATGATGGCTATTAACTCTTCATGCGCCTAGCTCTTCAACTTCATCTTCCTTTGTCGCTACATAAAGGGACACTCTTTCTCTTGCATGCGAGAGAGAAGAGAACACATAGCCAGAACACTATCATGCCATTTGTCGGGTACCATGATTAGGGTACCCAAATCAGGGATAAAACCTTTTCATCAACCAAGATTAAGCAAGGCTGCCCGCGAGCAGTTATCCGTCTCGCCCGAGGCCGGCTCGGTCAGCAATCTTCAAACAGGTCAATTCTTCGCCTCGCCCGAGGCCTCGATACAGGGTCTCGAACGCGGGGAGTTCTCCGACTCGCCCGATCCTAGCCTCTGATGCTGCTCTCCCATTGGCACGCTCGAGACCCCCTGTGATGTTACCCACATCCCTACGCTAACCAACCGCACAAGCCAGGAGAGATAGGGGTCAAATCACGACGCTGTCGCCCATAATAGCATGGGGAAGAGCTACTGGTCACTATGTCACCCATACTGGCACTATATGCATGATCCGGGTCTGTGCGGCGTACGAGGCGCTGCTCTAGGCCGCTGTTCTCTCGAACGGGGTGAAATCACGCCATGATTCACGCCTCCGAGACCTCAGCTCTCTACGCCAGTCAAAACGCAGGGACAGGCGCGTCGCCACAGGGATGATCATGACTCTATGCGTCGTAGCTGCGTCGTCCATAGGGCCACGTATGTCAGGGCATGTCGCTACAGCATCAAAGGACAGGGGCCACTCCTCCAACAGTGATACGCCACCGACTACGGGACAAGATTGAAGACCTTGGATCTTCCTTCCTAAGAAAGACATCGTGTAACGCATGCATGTAACCCTGCGTTCTCCTTGCATCTATAAAAGGGGAGGGCAGGGACCATTCCAGAGGGAGGACAAAAGGCGAATCCATAGGCAATTTGACTCATCACGAGCAAGCGTTCCACACTTACACATCTTGAGACTTGGGAGCTCCTCCCTCTCTCACTAGCTTGTAACCCCCTATTACAAGCACCTCGGTGCAAGACAATACAAGACTCTCCTCCCCACTAGACGTAGGGCATTCTTCTGCCCGAACCAGTATAAATCGCTTGTGTTCTTCTTGCACACCATCCGGATCTCCCACGCGCGAACGCTCATTCACTTGTCGGGGTTAGGACCGCTGGCCCAAACACCAACACCACTGTTGTGCCGCTCTCTGCCATTCCTGTCCCGATTCCTACGCACATAGGAATAGGGAGAGCAGGCCTCTGAAACCGGCGCCGTTCACGAGTTCATCTGCTCGGGTGAAGACCGGCAATCAGGTTTTTGGGGAGCGTCTTCACGCGACTTCTCTCTTGTTCATTCTTCTTCCTGCTACTTCTAGATGTCTTGGGGTGATCGACACTGAAATGTTACTGCATGACATCGAGCGGGACAACTACATCGACAACTGCTATGTCAACTAGCATCGGCTCTTGTGACGCTGGATATGCTGTTGCAACCCGTCCTTTGTTATATATAATTAAAATCATGATGATTAGTATCACATACATGTTTGTTGCACTTAGATCACACGTGCACATGTCTGATGTCACAAATATGTTATTTATAATTTTTTGGATTAAATTGGTACTGAATTTGCCTAAAATTCTAACATATATGAATTTCAAAAACAACAAATCTATAAGCACATAATTTAAGTTCTTCTTCAAGAGAAACTTTAAATATTCTAATTTCTATCCATTCTTATATGTCTTAGCTTCATGCTTGCTCGATCCTTCTAGGAATATAATATATGCAAGTCACATATCCTGATTTATAGAGCTATCTAAAAATTCTGACTTAATTTCTACTAGATATAGAGTAATTCTAGATGATATTAGATACTTCTAGTACTTCAATGCTCTTGATCTTCTATTTCAAGAAACATTTCTTCTGGAATTAGACAAATTCGTCTTTATCATCTCGTCTTGTATAACTTTTAACCCAAAGCTTTAAGATAATTGTATTTGTTTATAAAGTAGCATTTATATCCCATATGGTCATATAAGCTTAAAAATTCAATTTCCAATATTTCTCACATTATGCAATCATAATGTAGGATATCTTCTAGAATTTCTCATTCAGTGGGTCAAGACCTTCGGGATTTAGCTTGGTCATATACTCATTTTTAGGAGTAATATCAGTAATTACAATGCTTAAAACCAACTCCACGCCATTAGCTGTAGCACATCCTACTAGGTTTTAACAATGACCATGCTTTATAATTCTACCATTCAGGGAAGTACAGGATATTCCTTCTTCGTGAAGGTATGCATATACTATTATAATTGAATCATGAGCATATATGTTTACTACATATTGTCACACCCATTTAAAGACCAAATGGAATGCATACTCTTATGTGTGCCCAGAGATCAATCACACATAAGTTAACAAATTATAACGGAAGTATCATCACAAATGTTATTACATCACGATATTTAACACATAGTCTTAACACAAATGTAGCGGAAGTAAAAATAATAAACTCTCGTGGTAGCTCCAATCACAGGCACATTGACTGGTTGACTGCAAGTCTAGTAATCTTCAGGGAAGTAGGCGTAGTAGTCACTATTAGCACCACCTGTTACCCATCCGGGATTTTTATCCAAGTAAGAAAAATAAACAAGCGTAAGTACATCTCGTACTCAACAAGTGTAACATGGGGTTCATGAGGCTCAAAGGCATAACATTAGTTTATCAGCATGTAGCTTTTAGTTAGCATAATTTTAGCATATCAATAGCATCAAGATGTCTCAATGTAAACAATAAATATATGATCCATGTGAAATGATTGATGAATAGCAAAAACATAACCATTAATAATTATCAACTATTCCATCAGGGTCCAAGGCCACTCGACACCGTGAGCACGGCTGTTATAACAGTTTTACACTCTGCAGAGGTTGTACACTTTCACTGTGAATCGTGTTGCCCATATGCCCGGGTTAATTACTCCCAAAACACTACCAAGGTGAGCAGGCAGGGAAACACTATGAAGTCTTTCGAAGGTTCGTCTAACAAGTTAGGGCCATTAGATTTACTCGGCAAACAGATGTAGAGCCCCCCTTCCAAATGGCACAATAACCCGCAGCCTATACACATAAGGACAGAGGCCGCACTATACCCGATTCGTCAAGCCATTCTTACGCCAAAAAGGTTACCACTAACAAGCTAGAAAATGTCCTTCTATATGACTAAAGCCAGAGCCATATAGCCCCCATAGTTGTACTATAAATCCCGGATGTTCGCTTATAGATGAGTCCTTATGGAGAGTAATTAGAGCATCAAAAGTAACCCCCATGCTCTAATCCCCTTTAAACATTAATCAAAATCATCTTTTAATGTTTGTTGCATATTCCATTAATCAATTTACATGATCATAGTCCATGTTTAAGCACTAGCCATACTACTCAATGCAATATAATAGGTATCAAGGTATAAGATCAACACTAAGTCATCCTTAACAAGGGAATAGATGCATAATGATATTATTTGCATAATGTGAGTAGGACAACAAGGATAATCCCATGCTATACTTGCCTTGCTCAAACTGGTCCTGAAGATCTTTCTCGTAGAAAGGCTCTTGATCTCCAACGAATTGCTCACCGTCTATACTCGATCAACAACAGCAACAACATACATCCAAAGGCAATCATGCATAAACAAACAATACTATAATTAGAACAGTACACCATCAGTAAGAAAATAATATAAAAAGTCTTTAAAACGAATCTACAACTCGCTAGAATCACACAGACGCGAAGATCACAAAAAACGGAGCTAAAACGACGAAGTTATGAATTTACGAAGATTTCCTATAGAAAAATAAATACTTTAATAAAAACTCGAAAATTAATTAACTCAAACCTACTGTACAGTTCTATCATCATGTAGAGCTCGCAAATATGAATCTAACGCAATTCGAATGGGTCAAATCGGAGTTAAAACGGAGATTCTACGACTAAAACAAAATTAGTGGCAAAACTGTAAATATTAGAAAACGTATTTTTCAATTACCAGGACGAAATACGCTTTCAAAAGATCAAAACAAACACGGGTTATTACGTTTTGGACCGCGGGTTATAAAACGTAAAACGGCAGGGTCTCTTTAGCGAAAGTCCAGTGAACCGGTAACTTCTAATCTCAGCCGTTGTTCCTCGATCCGACGGTCCAAATCAAAAGGGGAGGATGACGACGGCGTTTCAGTCGCCGACGGCGAGCCGCCCAGCGGCGCCATGGCCGGAAAACACGTTTTCTCGCGTTCGGGCATCATTCAACGGATGGGAAGCACCGGGAGGTAGCGCGGAACACGGTGAACTCACCCCGCGCAAGATAGAGACCGTATGGCGGCCGAGGGTGAAGCTTGGCTCGAAGAGGCGGACGGTGGAGGTGAGATGAAGCTCCGGGCTCGCAGTGTCATCTCGAGAGTTCGGCTGTTGCTGGAAAAGGATGGGATGGAGGCGGCTGGGCGCGGCACCCTCGGTTTTATAGCCCGAAGGCGCTCTAAGTAAGGAAGGAGGAAGATTTGGAGAAGGATTCAGCGTCGGCAAGAAAGAAAAGGGAGATCCGGCGGCGACTTGAGGAAGAAGACACCTGACAGGTGGGCCCGCGGTGTCAGTGACGCGGGAGCGGGAGAAGGCAGTGCGCGCGCGAGTTGGGCCGGCGGCCGCGGCTGGGCTCGGCCCACGAAGTGAAGCGGGGAGCGGGGGAAGGCGGGCCACGCACGGGGAGGGCAGGCCGAGGCGGGGCGCTGGCGGGCCTTTTGGCTGGACCGGGCCAAAAACCGAAGAAGGAAAATAATACCCTTTTCTTTTTCTTTTTCCAATTTTTCAAAGCCATTTTCAAGAGATTTTGAAATCCATTTTGAATTTAATTCAAACCACTCAATACAAATTTTCAAATGCAGCAGCATGAATGCTCAATCATGTTTCTACCCTTATATTTGATTTTAAATTTATAAAAATTATTATCATTCTAAATTTGTATGCTCACAAAAATATATAAAATCATATTTCTACTATTTTTATTCCTTTCAAAATTTTAGGGTGTTACAATTCTACCCCCCTTAAGATGAATCTCGTCCCGAGATTCGACCGATGCTTACTCAAACAATTGCGGGTAGGTTTTCCTCAGATCCTCTTCTCGTTCCCAAGTAGCCTCTTCTGCAGTGTACCGATTCCACTGTACCTTACACATTTTGATTGTTTGACTTCTTGTGACTCTATCAGCAGTCTCTAAAATTTTAACCGGAAACTCTTCATATGTAAGATCCTCCTTAACAGTGAGCTCCTCTAACGGAATCTGTTCCTCTGGTATTCGCAAACATTTCTTCAGTTGAGACACATGGAACACATCATGTACACCTACCAAACTCTCGGGTAATTCCTACTGATATGCCACTTCACCACGTCTCTCGATGATCTTGAAAGGTCCAATATATCTTGGTGCCAATTTACCTTTTATGTTGAATCTTTTCACACTCCTCATGGGTGATACTTTCAAATAAACATAATCCCCTACCTCAAAAGCCAACTCTCTTCTACGAGTATCAGCATAACTTTTCTGTCGGGACTGTGCTATTTTCAGATTATCTCTAATCATCCTCACTTTCTTTTCAGCATCCTTGAGTACATCAGGCCCAAACACTTGACTTTCCCCTGTCTGATTCCAAAACAACGGGGTCCTACACTTTCGTCCATACAGAGCCTCAAACGGTGCCATTTGAAGACTCTTCTGATAACTATTGTTATAAGAGAACTCTGCATAAGGCAAGCTATTATCCCAGCTAGTACCATATTGTAAAGCACAAGCTCTCAACATATCTTCCAATATCTGATTAATTCTCTCTGTTTGACCATCTGTTTGGGGATGGTAAGCCGTACTAAAGTTCAGTTTGGTTCCCAGTGATTCATGTATCTTTTGCCAATAATGAGATGTAAACTGAGTACCTCGATCAGACACAATCTTCTTAGGAACTCCATGTAGACTTACTATTCTTTCCATATATAACTCAGCCAACTTTGCACTACTATATGTAGTCTTTACTGGCAGAAAATGAGCAACCTTAGTCAGACGATCCACTATCACCCAAATTGAATCATATCCTCTCTGAGTCCGTGGCAACCCAACTATAAAATCCATACCAACTTCTTCCCAATTCTACTCGGGTATCTGCATAGGCTGTAACAATCCTGCAGGTCTCTGGTGTTCAGCTTTCACTCTTTGACATGTGTCACACAAAGCAACATATTCGGAGACATCTCTTTTTAATTCATACCACCAATATTTCTCTTTCAGATCCAGATACATCTTAGTACTCCCCGGATATATGGAATAAGCTGACTCATGAGCTTTACGCAGAATTGCCCCTCTGATATCCTTATCCTCAGGCACACATAGCCTTTTTCCAAACCATAGCGTACCATTATCATCCTTACGAAATCCTGGTGATTTGCCTTTCGCTATGTTTTCCGCTATCTCTCTCAACTTTTCATCTTTCAACTGACCCTTGCAGATTTCTTGCTCCAAAGTAGGGTCTAGTACTAATTCCACTGCATTGGTAGTAAACCTTAAGTTCAGATGCTTATATTTAGCACACAACTCTTTTGGCATAGGCGTTACTTGTATTTCATTAGCATAGCTTTTCCTACTAAGAGCATCAGCAACAACGTTGGCCTTTCCTGGGTGATAATGCACCTCTAGATCATAGTCCTTTATCAACTCCAACCATCTACGCTGTCTCAAGTTCAGATCTGTTTGAGTGAAGATATACTTTAGACTCTTGTGATCGGTGTATATATCACTCTTGTGTCCAATCAAATAATGTCTCCATATCTTTAATGCATGAACCACTGTAGCTAATTCCAAATCATGAGTAGGGTAATTCAACTCATGCTTCCTCAACTGTCTCGATGCATATGCCACAACTCTACCTTCTTGCATAAGAACACATCCCAAACCCAATCGAGATGCATCACAGTAGATAGAGAAGGGTTTATTCAGATCTGGCAAAACTAAGACTGGTGCAGTAGTCAATCTTTTCTTCAATTCCTCAAAATTAGCCTGGCACTTCTCAGACCACACAAACTTGGCATTCTTCTCCAATAATGCAGTCATTGGTTTTGCAAGCTTGGAAAATCCCTCTATAAATCTCCTATAATAGCCAGCCAATCCCAAGAAGCTACGGATCTCACTTACATTGATGGGTGACTTCCAGTTCAATACATCTTTCACCTTGCCAGGATCTACTGATATTCCTCCATTTGAGACAATATGACCCAGAAAAGAAACTTCCTTCAACCAAAACTCACACTTACTCCTCTTGGCATATAGTTGGTGTTCTCTGAGCTTTTGCAAGACCAACCTCAAATGTTCAGCATGTTCTTCCTCAGTCTTGGAGAATACCAAAATATCATCAATGAATACCACTACAAACTTGTCCAGATATTCCATGAACACCTTATTCATTAAGTACATGAAGTATGCAGGGGCATTAGTCAGACCAAAAGACATCACTGTATACTCATATAAATCATACCGTGTGGTAAAAGCTATCTTTGGTATATCCCTGGCACGAATCTTCAATTGATGATATCCAGAGCGAAGATCAATCTTGGAGAATACACAAGCTCCCCTCAACTGATCAAACAGGTCATCAATTCTAGGCAATGGGTACTTATTCTTGATAGTAACCTCATTGAGAGACCGATAATCTACACACATCCTCTGAGTTCCATCTTTCTTGTCCACAAAAATCATTGGTGCTCCCCACGGTGAAGAACTAGGATGAATAAAACCCTTATCCTGCAACTCCTTAATTTGTTTCTTAAGTTCTTCTAATTTATTTACTCCCATCCTATATGGACGCTTAGCTATGGGTGCAGTTCCAGGTAATAATTCAATAATAAATTCAATGTCACGGTCTGGTGGCATTCCTAGAAATTCCTCAGGAAACACATCGGGGAACTCCTCCACAACCGGGTCCTCCTGGTTGGCACCATCATTAAGCTGGTTCACTGTAGCGGTCTCCTATTTCTGCACTTTAACCTCAACCTTGATTCTATCCCCCTTTGGCGTTGTCAGTACAACTGATTTACCCTTACACTGAATCTCTGCTTGTTGTTGCATCATCCAATCTATTCCCAATATAAGATCAATCCCAGCAGTTCTCAATACTATAGGACTCATTGTAAACTCTAGCCCCCTTAAATTGAGACTAATCGGAAGACAGCGATAAGATGCTGGCATGCTTCCACCAGGTGAGTTTACTAATATAGGGTTCTTCATGGCACACAAATGAATTCTATGTATTCTAACAAATGATTGTGATATGAAAGAATGTGATGCTCCAGAATCAAAAAGAACAGTGGCGGGAGTGGAATGGACATCGAACGTACCAAGCATAACTTCTGGCTCCTCCACTGCGGTCTCCTAGGACAAGTGATTCACCCTTCCGGTGTTAGGTGCTGGCTTCTGGTGGCTGCTTTGTCTCTAGGGAGTCTGCTGGTTAGGCTTCTCAGGGCAATTGTAGGACAAGTGACCTTCTTTCCCACATCGGAAACACCTGTTGGGGGTACTGGGAGCACTAGTCTTTGTGGGAGTATTATTGGAAGGACCCTGACGCTGTGCTTGATTCCCACTCTGCTGCGGAGGACGTTGGTTGCTATTCTACGGCTGGAATGGGGGACATTGCGGGAACTGACCGTGGAAAGGGACCTGCCCATGATTCCACTGACCAGAAGGAGGCCTCTATTGATTATTCTGTTGAAAACCAGTACGTGGACGAGTGTTGCTACTAGAGGCTTATCCCTGTAACCTTTTCCTCTTAGCATCTATCTCCTTACGCTTGTTATCCACCACGATAGCACAGTTCACAAGCGTCTAAAAGTTAGGATAGGTATTGGACATCAACTGCAACTGTAGTCCATCATATAATCCATTCAGGAAGCGACGCTGCTTATCATTGTCATTAGCTACTTCATGTGGAGCATATCATGACAATTGAGCAAACTTGTCACGGTACTCAGCTACAGACATTGACCCTTGGGTCAGGTTCCAGAATTCCTCCACCTTTAATTCTATCATCCCTTCAGGTATATGGTAAGCCCTGAAGTTCTCTCTAAACTCCTGCCAGGTGACTGCGGGAGCATTGGCGGGCCGACCATACTTATAAGACTCCCACCAATCCTGAGCTTCTCCTTGGAGTTGTCCAGAAGCGAACAACACCTTCTGTCGGTCATCACATTATACAATATTGAGTTGCTTCTCCACAGCACGAAGCCAATCATCGGCTACCAAAGGATCAGCAGCATGTGTGAACACTGGGGGACGGCCCTTCAAAAATTCACCATGCTTATCATGTGGTTGAGCCCCAGCAACTAGCTGATTTTGCTGATTCTGCACCAGTTGTTGCATCAGCTGCGTCTGCACTGCCAACAGTTGCTCAATAGTTGGTGGCGGTGGTGGTGGTGGATTTGGGGGAATATTTCCATGACCCCTGCCTCTTCCTCTTCCGGCCATCTGCCATCCATAAACATGCAAACTTTAAGAATTCCATGTTATCAACCACTGATAAGATAAAGAATGAGATCTGAAGGTTTTCTGGACGAGTAGCAATATTGACAGTTCAGTATTTCAATCATATCTCGAGCTACAGAAGTCCAAAAGAGGCGTGCTTTATATGGTTGGAAATCTTATGAAATTAGCCACAACTTTTATTCAGACCTCAAGATCAGATTCTGTCGCTAAGTTTATGAAAAATAAGGCATAACAGAAACTGTTTCAGATTCCAGACTGTGCAGAAACTTTAACTTGTGAAAATTATATCTCTCGAACCAGATCAGATAAAAAGGTGATTCCAGTGGAATTTGAAATATGCTTAAGTCTAGTTTCTCTCATAAAAATTTCATAAATATTACACGAACCTTTTTTGAACCATAGCAGAAACATTGCAGACTGCTCCAGAAAACAGTAAGGACAGAAACGTGATAATACCAAACCCAACTATTATTCCCTTGACTATTAAACTTATTATTCTTAAAAATGGAACTTGTAGACATGCCTACAAGCCCCAACATTCATAACAAAGATCCAACTCACACATAAGCATAATAATAAAGCAACTAGCACACCAAAGTTCAAACCACACGACAAACTCGATGACTCAACTGACGTTACTAAGAACATTTTTATTACATAAAGGACTCCTACTTCCTAAGGAAGTGGCTTATGCACTAATGTCTCATAAATCTTGGCCATGCCTTGGTTTGCTCGAAGTTCGTCAATGGTTGCCTGACACCTCTTGATGGTCTTCCCTTGTGCCTTCACCATCTCCTCTAACTGCAGCTTCCTATCCATCATATCATAGACAAGGTTCACCATCACCCGAGGTAGTGGCTCTAGCTGCACTGGATCCGTCATAGCCCATCCAAGATCGGGGTGTGCACGAGGGAAGTAACGATGAATGTCATGCTTCATACTGTTAAAGCGAAGATAGCGGAGGCCCATACATGCTTCAAAAGCAGCATCTTCAATGCTATCCTCTATAGTAGCTCGATGACCCACGTGAGAAAACATCATGTCCAGCAGGTACGCCCCTCTTTCTTGTTTATGTGTAAAAATAATCGCCCTTGCCTTCCAGTATGTGTCCTCCAGTGGATGAGTGTACTTCCAGCAGACGTACTCCACAGCCGGATGCCAATCGGCGAAGTAGGCAGTGAGCATCCCCACAAGTCGAAGATGAGAGACAGCATTCCCTCCATTCTTGTGGTAGATCCTCACAGTCCACCCCATTGGAGGAGGTGGCATATCTCCAGCAGCTTCATGATGCGGTGGAGACGGGGGTTGCCCTCCTCCATTAGCCTCCTCTTCATCATCTTCAATCTCAATGATCTCCGGATCTTCTTCAGGCTCGGGCTCTTCCTGGGGAGGTGCTGGTGCTTGGATTGGTGCTTCAGGGGCTTGCTCCTGTTCCTGGGGTGCTTGCTCTTGTGGCTCTTCAGGTGCAAGCAAGGCAAGATGTGGGTAGTATCGTCCAGAGCTGATGCGGGCAGTCCTACGATCACGAGCCATCTACAGAATTTTTTTAGATGTAGTTAGAATAGTGGCAAAATTTCATAATAGAATGAGACATAAGAAGCATAAAAATTTATCAAATAACAAGAGCAAGATAATAAGCATAAAAATAGTGTAAAGATGATACTAAATCGACCATTTCTAGCTAGGCTTGCGTCCTACAGTCAACAAGAGCTCTGATACCAATTTGTCACACCCATTTAAAGACCAAATGGAATGCATACTCTTATGTGTGCCCAGAGATCAATCACACATAAGTTAACAAATTATAACGGAAGTATCATCACAAATGTTATTACATCACGATATTTAACACATAGTCTTAACACAAATGTAGCGGAAGTAAAAATAATAAACTCTCGTGGTAGCTCCAATCACAGGCACATTGACTGGTTGACTGCAAGTCTAGTAATCTTCAGGGAAGTAGGCGTAGTAGTCACTATTAGCACCATCTGTTACCCATCCGGGATTTTTATCCAAGTAAGAAAAATAAACAAGCGTAAGTACATCTCGTACTCAACAAGTGTAACATGGGGTTCATGAGGCTCAAAGGCATAATATTAGTTTATCAGCATGTAGCTTTTAGTTAGCATAATTTTAGCATATCAATAGCATCAAGATGTCTCAATGTAAACAATAAACATATGATCCATGTGAAATGATTGATGAATAGCAAAAACATAACCATTAATAATTATCAACTATTCCATAAGGGTCCAAGACCACTCGTGACCGTGAGCACGGCTGTTATAACAGTTTTACACTCTGCAGAGGTTATACACTTTCACTGTGAGTCGTGTTGCCCATATGCCCGGGTTAATTACTCCCAAAACACTACCAAGGTTAGCAGGCAGGGAAACACTACGAAGTCTTTCGAAGGTTCGTCTAACAAGTTAGGGCCATTAGATTTACTCGGCAAACAGATGTAGACCCCTCCTTCCAAATGGCACAATAACCCGCAGCCTATACACATAAGGACAGAGGCCGCACTATACCCGATTCGTCAAGCCATTCTTACGCCAAAAAGGTTACCACTAACAAGCTAGAAAAGGTCCTTCTATATGACTAAAGCCAGACCCATATAGCCCCCACAGTTGTACTGTAAATCTCGGATGTTCGCTTATAGATGAGTCCTTATGGAGAGTAATTAGAGCATCAAAAGTAACCCCCATGCTCTAATCCCCTTTAAACATTAATCAAAATCATCTTTTAATGTTTGTTGCATATTCCATTAATCAATTTACATGATCATAGTCCGTGTTTAAGCACTAGTCATACTACTCAATGTAATATAATAGGTATCAAGGTATAAGATCAACACTAAGTCATCCTTAACAAGGGAATAGATGTATAATGATATTATTTGCATAATGTGAGTAGGACAATAAGGATAATCTCATGCTATACTTGCCTTGCTCAAACTGGTCCTAAAGATCTTGCTCGTAGAAAGGCTCTTGATCTCCAACGAATTGCTCACCGTCTATACTCGATCAACAACAGCAACAACATACATCCAAAGGCAATCATGCATAAACAAACAAGACTATAATTAGAACAGCAAACCATCAGTAAGAAAATAATATAAAAAGTCTTTAAAACGAATCTACAACTCGCTAGGATCACACAGACGCGAAGATCACGAAAAACGGAGCTAAAACGACGAAGTTATGAATTTACGAAGATTTCCTATAGAAAAATAAATACTTTTATAAAAACTCGAAAATTAATTAACTCAAACCTACTGTACAGTTCTATCATCATGTAGAGCTCGCAAATATGAATCTAACGCAATTCGAATGGGTCAAATCGGAGTTAAAACGGAGATTCTACGACTAAAACAAGATTAGTGGCAAAACTGTAAATATCAGAAAACGTATTTTTCAATTACCGAGACGAAATACGCTTTCAAAAGATCAAAACGAACACGGGTTATTACGTTTTGGACCGCGGGTTATAAAATGTAAAACGGCAGGGTCTCTTTAGCGAAAAGTCCAGCGAACCGGTAACTTCTAATCTCAGCCGTTGTTCCTCGATCCGACGGTCCAGATCAAAAGGGGAGGATGACGGCGGCGTTTGAGTTGCCAACGGCGAGCCGCCCGGCGGCGCCATGGCCGGAAAATGCGTTTCCTCTCGTTCGGGCATCATTCAACGGATGGGAAGCACCGGGAGGTAGCGCGGAACACGGTGAACTCACCCCGCGCGAGATAGAGACCGTATGGCGGCTGAGGGTGAAGCTTGGCTCGAAGAGGCGGACAGCGGAGGCGAGATGAAGCTCCGGGCTCGCGGTGTCGTCTCGAGAGCTTGGCTGTTGCTGGAAAAGGATGGGATGGAGGCGGCTGGGCGCGGCACCCTCGGTTTTATAGCCGAAGGCGCTCTAAGTAAGGAAGGAGGAAGATTTGGAGAAGGATTCGGCGTTGGCAAGAAAGGAAAGGGAGATCCGGCGGCGGCTTGAGGAAGAAGACACCTGACAGGTGAGCCCGCGGTGTCAGTGATGCGGGAGCGGGAGAAGGCAGCGCGCGCGCGAGTTGGGCCGGCGGCCGCGGCTGGGCTCGGCCCACGAAGTGAAGCGGGGAGCGGGGGAGGCGGGCCGCGCGCGGGGAGGGCAGGCCGAGGCGGGGCGCTGGCGGGCCTTTTGGCTGGACCGGACCGAAAACCGAAGAAGGAAAATAATACCCTTTTCTTTTTCTTTTTCCAATTTTTGAAAGCCATTTTCAAGAGATTTTGAAATTCATTTTGAATTTAATTCAAACCACTCAATACAAAATTTCAAATGCAGCAGCATGAATGCTCAATCATGTTTCTACCCTTATATTTAATTTTAAATTTATAAAAATTATTATCATTCTAAATTTGTATGCTCACAAAAATATATAAAATCATATTTCTCCTATTTTTATTCCTTTCAAAATTTTAGGGTGTTACACATATAAACAAGTAGTGAGGTGCAAAAAAGATAGTGGTTGGTTATGCAAAATATTCTTAGGATTATGGTATATGCAAATTTTCAGAATTAATACTAACCATTCATTCATCCCAAATTTTTTTTCATAGCTAGGAAAATAAATAAATATGAGCCCCTTGAGGGGGATAAGTCTAAGGGCTGCCGGATTCAGAGAGCTCATATACCTTATACCATGTTTCTTCTATTGTAATCATCCGTGATTTTATTCTTGCAATTACATGGTATATCATTCATAATGTGTGATAAATAAAATGCATTCAGATGAGCATAAAAGAATAAAAGAATCACATGGCGTATATACATCAACAACAAATAATATTTTTGAAATGTACAAAACAGAAGGGTTTTACACCTATACAAATTTTCTGCTGGAAAATTTAAATTTCTTAAGGATTATTTGCCAAGTAGATCAAATCCGTGAGCTAATGGATACTGACTTTGAGTCACGTGGCGCGATAACAGACATCAATTCAGCGATGGCACGTACGGAGTACATGATATTCATGGTGCGGTTCCAAGTACTGTGACTGGTTCGGATTCAACCGGATCAAAACTGTTTGTCGATCGATCTCCTGGCCGATGTGGCAGCGGACGATGGGCGGCCGTGCAGCGAGCCGCTGGTGGCATGCGAACCGTGCGTGGCCGCTGGGACGGCATGGCGACAGCAGCACCATCGTGTACTCCGTTCGTATCGGTAAAGGAGGTCATTTTAGCCTATGTAGCCGTTTGCACAAATGAAGACGTTTTAGATCTCTTAGCCTTGTTTTGGACGTAACCGTTATCGCTGCAAAGTGTCCTCTCCTGGCTATATAGCTGGACGCAACACGTGCCATCCGGCCGATCGCGATCCAACGACGGTTAGGTTCGATCAGCTCGATCTTGCCTTTCCTGTTGGTTCTCGGTGCCCGACTGCCCGTTTGCCTTCTCTCTCTTCTCGGAGGAATGAAGGCTACGGCCAAGCACACTAATACGCTTTTACTCCTATTATTATAGACAAAAAAAACAGGACGGGGGAATCTAATAATGAGCAATGGCAACGAGAGGTTGTTAGAACTTGCCGGAAGGCACGTTTTCTCAGATGCATTAGCGGGGTTCTTCTATGAGTAGACATACCGTTATGGTTTCTGTTTTTAGTTTTTTTTAGGGAATTCTGTTTTTAGGTAGGAAGGACGATGATGATGACACTTAGGTCCCCCGTTCGGCTGTACTGATAAGCCGACTGAAAAACACTGTTGGCTGATTTACGATGATGATGACACTTAGGTCCCGTTCGGCTGTACTGATAAGCCGACTGAAAAACACTGTTAGCTGATTTGTTGTTAGAGAAAAATACTGTTCTGACTGAAAAAACAAGCTGAAAAAAATGGATTATAAGCCGGATGAACAGGGCCCTAGCCCTTCAGCGTCTATTTTGTGGGAACATGCCTTCAACTTAGATGGGCTTCCAGATATTAAAAGCCCAAGGAGATTTATTTCATTTCATTTCGTGAAAGCTAAATGATTTATTATTTCACTAGCAACTTAGACGTACTACCTTAGTCCACAAAAGAATGTAATTGTCGTTTTCGATGAGTCAAAGAATTTAAACTTTGACTAAATTTATATAAAAAAGTACAAACATTTACGATATAAAATAAGTATATTTAGATTAGCTATAAATATATTTTCATAAATACTAATACTATTTCCTATAAATTTGATTAAACTTGAGTTTGTTATATCGGCACAGATCTCATAGTTGCATTTTTTATGAACAGAGGGAGTACTCCCTCCATATCGGTAAAGGAGGTCATTTTAGCCCATGGTGCCATTTACACAAATGAAGACGTTTTAGATCTCTTAGCCTGGTTTTGAACGTGAATGCCCCCCGTCTCCTCAGTCCCGTCGCGCCGCTTCACGAGGAGCAGTGAAGTCGTGCGGCTTCACGATGTTGCAGTCCCCTCCGCTCCCTTCGTAAAGCCGATGGAGTAGTACTAGTAGCTTGCGAGCTCGTTCGCACAGAGCGGACGCACGCTTGCTTGCACAGGATCTGAGAGCGGACGCACGCGCGGCGCTGGTGTCACCGGAGCTCTTCTGCAGCCATGGAGGTGGCACCGGAGTACCGGACTCCGTCACGTCGGAGGAGCCGAGGAGATACGGCAAAGATACGCGCCCATACGCAGCTGCGCCGCACACTGCCATGCAACTCGACACAGTGCCATGCAAAACCACGAGCTCTTCAAAAATTACACACACTTGAGAGGGATCGAACCGTGAACCTCATGCGTCAGGCCACGGCGCGCTTACCAGTCCACCTACGGTAGTTTGTTGTATAGGTGATGCCCGCAATCGTAATTAGTAAGGCAAACAGGAAAAAATACAATTAATCACTCTTTGATATACTAAATACTGTACTAAACGATTTTCTTTACCGGAGCACCGGTTACACGTGAATGTCCAAGGACACGACTATACATCTACAAGAGGCGGTGTGCGGCCCAATCAAATTTGTGACTTAATCACGACCGCGCAAGACAGGCATTCAGGCTAATGTCATACGGATGATAAAGTTGACGATCGTGTGCGTGATCGGCTTTATGTCGCGCCAATCTATAAGAGTTTACAAAAAATTCACTTGCAAATATCGTGGTTCGACAACTTACTAAAATATATGGCAAGTGAAAAATAGACTCTCTCCAAGAGTTTACTATTTGGACTTGGTAAAATAAGAAGATGTCCGCTAAGTGAACGAAGAGCCCCGCTTAAATATGCACACAAAGCAGGATACGCAAGCGATGCGCGCTCGCCCTCAGCGTGCAAATATGCCCGTGGAGGTGGGAGATTTGCTAAGCTGCTAAAATTTGCCAAGTTTGATGTCAAACTATTAGAACACAATTTTTCCTATTTTACCAAAAATAGATGGATGCCAAATTTAATTTGGCAAACACTTGGAGATGCTATGCATTGATGTGCGTTTTTGTCACGCAGCCAAGCATGCATGTATTTCTGTTTGTGCTTGGATGCTTCTGGTCCAGCCACGTCCAGCCATGTGCATGCGCTTCGTACTCTGGCCCGTTCGGCTGGGCTGATAAGCCGGCTAAAAAACACTTGTTATGAGAGAAAAATACTGTTTCGACTGAAAAAATAAGCTGAAAAAGACGGATTATAAGTCGAATTATAAGACGGATTATAAGGCGTTTAGGCCTTATTGGGCGAGGTAGAGCAGGCATGCATGCCATGCTCCTTTTCTGTTTTTCCTTTTAACCTTAGGAGTACGTTCATATGAGTTCGGTCTTCGGCCCATCTTATTCAACTTGTTTTTTTAGCTAGAACAGTATTTTTCTCTTATAAAAAATCAGTCAACAGTATTTTTCAGCCGGCTTATAATTCCAGTCGAACAGGGCTTCACGACGTTCAATTTAGGATTTGATTTTTGATTGATCAGCCTGCATGCTGTTGTCCTAGTCGGACTTCGTGCCGGTCACGATCCCATGGCCTGTCGGTCTTCCGTGCCGACAAATTTTATTTCCTTTTTAATCTTCTGTGCCCAATATTCATTTATTCAACCATGCAATCCGGTTCACGGTAGGGACAAAAATCTCATAGATTATGGCGTGCAAGCCGTAATATTTATGCATGTCAGCATGTGTATGTATACGTGTCGGTCGTATACCCTTGCATTACGTACACGTAGAAATAATTAGATCAGAACATCAGCCCTAATTGATGGTCGGGATCTTCCATACCGTATTTATGATGCTGATTGATCTACCTCACATACCGTGTAGGGCAGTGGTTAGTAGATACATACTGCGTAGGCGTTTGACATTATCGTAGAATAGCTTGCCCAACAACGACGGTACATGTCGCTGCAGCAGGTAGAGGTAGCAGATCCATTCCGCTAACAACGTCAGGATGTCAACGTCGGCAAAGTACTCGCGGCGGTACGTCGACGTACAAGCGTTGACGATGAAGATCGGCAATGGCTTCAACGGCGATGTCGACGAAGAGCTTGTCGTGCTGATAACGTGTTATAAAATATTTTGCCAGCGGTTAGGACCTTCTCCTCTCCGTCTCTCATGATCAATACAATAAATAAAAGTAGAAGAACAAATAGACACAAGATAGAAAGACTATTCTTTGTTCCTCATAATATTGGTGATTACAACATATAGCTTATACGTATATATAGTCCTATCAAGGCCTAAGAGTTTGGTAAGAACTCACATACAAACTGACTAGGATTAGGATTCCTTCTTCTCCTTTCCTTCTAGGATAGACAGTATGTTTTACAACAATTATTACTCCTCCCTCCTCCGTTTGTCACGCTCTCGGTCTACTCCCTCCGTCTCTCTCGCTTCTCTTGTATCCGGACGCCATGGGAGTTGGGAGGTTGTTCGTGCGCCCAACAAAGGTCACCATCCTGGGCGTCCACGTGTGCCCCGACAAGATCATCGCTGCGGGCATCCGCACGCCCAGCAAGGCCGCTGCCGGCGAAGTTGCTGCTTCGGCCGTCTAGGCGTCCACACCCCAACGGAGGCAACGAGTGGAGGTGGCAATTTTTGGGACGATTTGCTAGGGCAACGAGCGGAGGCGGCAATTTGCTGGAGGTCGGGATTTGCTGGGGCGATTTGCGTCGGAAGCAGCGGCTTGGGTGTCGGACGTAAGGAGCGGAAGCGGCGACATCGACATTCACGAGACGGGGAGAAGAACGTGGAAAGTGGTTGTCCTTTTTTTACTGTGTTAGTGGGCCTCATATTTTGGCCTATTTTGATATGTACATCATGACAACCATCGTAGGTATAGCCCACTAACACAAAAGTTGCCCATATGAACTATCCAGCCCATACACATGTGGGCTAGGCTGATTGGACCAGTTGTTATCTTTGTGGGCTGCTTGATATTTGTCTGGTTAGGCTCGCGAGCTAGCTCATCAACAGTCCCAGCTAAAATACTGATTTAGATGTTGAAAAATATAAACGAGCCAAGTAAAGCTGAGCTACAAGCTTTTTATACAGCCCTATCTTTTATGAAAAGAATATAAGAATCCGTCCGAACGCAAGAGTTTTATAAGCATGGTATAATAATTTCGCAGGAATTTGTTGAACGAACGATATGTGCATTTGTCTTATAGTCCGTACTTTTCAGTTATTTTTTTAATCGAAATAATATTTTTCTCTCAAAACAAATAAGTGAACAATACTGGCCCGGCCTTTTCAGCCAACCTAACGGGGCCGTCCGAACAATCGCTGCCTGAAAACCATTGGGCTCTTTTCCGGTCGTTTACCTGGCGAGAAGAGTCGGTCAGTACAGTAGCCGCCTACCATTTGCAACAGCAGCCAAAAGTGCCGGCGCAACCGGCGTCCACACGTATTGCAGCCGCAGAAAAAAATAATTGGTGTCGCTAGATGTAGACCACAAACATCGATCCCCAGCTCGCCACTGCGAATAAATATGAAAAGAAAAGAAAAGAAAAAAATCGCCGCCGAAACGAGGGAGAAAAGAGGACCGAATAAACAATCCACCAGTCTCCTACCTCCGCGGAAGAACCAAGCAAATCACCCCGCCGATCGCCATGGACCGACAGCAGGCGGAGGAGGGCGCGAGTGGGAGCGCGCGCGTCAAGACGACGCTGGCCGAGGCGGCGTCGCCGCTGTCCGCTCTGGCGGACGACGTGCTGCTACAGATCCTGGGACGGCTCGAGGCGGACCCGCGGGACTGGGCGCGGGCCTCCTGCGCGTCCCCGCGCCTCGCCGCGCTGCTCAGGGCGGTCTGCCTCCCGCCGCGGCTGTCGCGGGCGCTCCCCGCCGAGCTCCTCCCCGCGCCGCCCCCGGACGGGGCGCCCCAGGCCTGGGCGGCGCTCCACAAGCTCTCCGTCTGCTGCCCGGGGCTCCTCCGCGCCGGGGTGCTCCTCGAGCCCACCGACGATTTCGGGCTCGAGCTCGACATCGGGCCTGACGTCCCCATCTGCGCTGGCCCCACCGACGCCGCCGCCTCCGTCGAGAGGTTCGAGGCCACCGAGGCCACCTCTCGCGACCGCGGGGGCGACGTCGACGTCGTCGCGGCCGGGGAGACCGCGCCCGGCGCCGGCGAATCTGCCAACGCCGCCGCGTGGTCGCTCTACGACGATCTGTATCTGGACGCGGCATACGACTGCTCGTCCGAGCCGCAGATCCCACCTGCCGCCGCGGAACCCGCCCCGCCCCCGCCCGTGGCGGCTATCCGCGACGTGGACGAAGCAACGACCACAAATGCTGCTGCCTCATGCGGCGTCGCCCGGCGCGGCGTGGTGGCCGGGAGCCGACGGCATCCGCGGCGGTGGCTGGGCACCGTGGGCGCGCACCTGGCGTCGGGGTCCTGGACGCTGAGCCGTGAGCAGGGGAACAAGCTCCTCGCCAGCCGCTTCCGCGGCGACCGGCTCTACCTCTGCGACTGGCCCGGCTGCGTGCACGCCGAGGAGCGACGCAAGTACATGGTCTTCCGCGGCGTGTTCCACAACTTCGCCCGCTCCCAGGTGCGGCGCGCGCTCAGGGACACGCGCCGCCCCACCGTCGCCGTCGAGTGCGCCTTCTGCGGCTGCAAGGAGGCCTGGGACCTCTACTCCGCCTTCTGCCTCCGCGGTTTCTACGGCTACCACGACGACGGCGAGCCCGTCGTGCGCGCCTACGTCTGCGAGAACGGCCACGTCGCGGGCGCCTGGACCGAGCGCCCGCTCTACTCCTGATCTTGGAGTGGCCATGCCATTCCGACTGACATGGTATTGCTTCAAAGACACTCCCTGCCATTGCCAGATGCTCGTAGTACCATATGCCTTCTGCTGTTTCTAGACAGCATATAGGATGCGTAATCTTTCTTCTTGCTGTTGTTTATGACTTATGAGGACGGATATGAGTAGAATAAGAATGCCAATTGATTTGCAGCATAGGCGATAAAAGATTTGCGTAAAATTGTAATCCTTTTTTTTTTAATCCTGGTGCTATGAGAAATTGGAGCTGCTGTTTTACTGCCACACTACAGTTTGTGTTGGGTTTTTTTTTTGTTCTACTGAAGTGAAACGAGCTCTTGTATTTATATCTGGAGTACAGGATTCACACGGTGCAAACAAATCCTTACTTGTACCAAATACCTTGATATTGCAATTGCAAAACTAAGTTCTCTATGCCTTCACTGCTTCAGCATGGCTGCCTGTTCTCGGATTTGTTCAGTCTCACTTGAGCCCATGCATTATTTTCCTCAATTTCGCTTGGATCTATCATCTGTCTTATGTTCAGTTCAGCCTGCATGGCTGCATCTACGGGGTAGCCTTTTCTTTGCAATCCCTAAACTAATGTTGAGTATCCTATCTGCAACTTGCAATCCCTAAACTAATGTTGAGTATTATATCTGCAACTTGCGAGGAAGGTCTAAACATGGACAATAGTTCTACTTGGCACTTGGGCCTTGTTTAGAAGCTAAATTTTCCCTTAAATTTTACTATGTAAAAAGAAGATTCCTCGTCACATCAAAATACCGACACATGTATGGAGTACTAAATGTAGATGAAATCAAAAACTAATTGCACAGTTTAGTTGTACTTTACGAGACAAATCTTTTAAGCCTAATTAGTCAATGTTTGAAAAAAAATTCATAAATACAAACAAAATGATACAGTGCGTAATCTTGCACTGTGTAGATTTTGCTCATGCCAAATTGGCGTAACTAAACACGGCCTTGGCAGAGTGTCCAAGAAAAGATATTTTCCCCTTTTGGCAACGATTCTGCATGAATGTGCAAGCTTTGGTAACCCTGCGTTTCCTTGCATCACGCGTTATGCCTCAACATTTTTTATCCATAGGGCTGGCGTGGCGGCCGCTCGGTCACCATCTAACCCACAAGGCGACAACGGCTCATCCACTTGAACCATGCAGTGCTATATAATACTATATTGAAACAAAGGTAATGCCTACCTTATATATAATAATACGCTCTGTTCCAGAATTAACTATAAAACATCTTGTTTCTCAGAGAAATTATAGAAAATATTATCAATAGTTACATCTTCAAATAAGTGTATTATGAAAATATATGTCATGATTAATCTAGTGGCACTTATTATCTATTATAAATATTAATACCTTTTTATTATATATTTAGTCAATCTTTAAAAATTGACTTCTCAGAAAATGAGGCATACAAATAATTATTTGAGGATGGACGAAGCATATTGAAAATAATGGAGAAAGCTCCATGATTTGTGACCGTTCCCTGTCCGTTGATATGCAGGAGAGAAAAGATTGAGATATTCAATGAACTCGGAGCATGGATGTGGTGACCCTTCATGTCCATGTGCAATTCATTCCGTGTATTGTTTTTTATAGGGATTTTTGGATTCGCACCATTATAATTTTGCAAGTTTAGAGATACGTAACTGCAATTCGTCTATTTGGAGAACTACCATTATAATTCCTTGTCTCCACTGTCCATGCCATTTTCTACGCTTCTCTCTTATATGGACCCATTGTCAGATATGAGATGTGTATGACGTTAAGCCCCCGTGTCCTCTCCGTTAGAACAGGCCCGCCCGCGGCGGCCTGTGCACGAGCGGAGCGGCGGCCTGCGCCATCGTCCCCGGCAGCGTCCCCGTTCCTGTCCTCTCACCCGTGCCATGGCCAGAGCCGAGCTTGCCCAGCAGTGTCCCCGTCCCCTTGCCCGTGCCATGGCCGGCCACCCCAATCCAGATCTACACGCTAGGGCTAACGCGGCTCTGATACCATTGTTATATTCTTATGATCATTAGGAGTGGATCTAGCGGGTTACAACTTCTCATTTTGAGATAAACAGGTAGATCAACCTAGGACATGAACTAGAAAGGGAGGGAGAGGGGTAAGGATGCCCGACCATAGGGCTTGGAGGAGTGGAGGAATTCGCCATCGGCACTGTTGGTGTGGTGGCGCTAGTGTCGTTGAAGAAGTAGGAGTGATGTCTGGCGGCGGCCTGTCTTGGCGGTGGTGAGGCAGTGGCGCTTCCCGTCGCTGGCAGTGCCCCCTCTTAGATCCGATTAGGGTTAGTCGGTGGGGTCTGTGGCGGCACGGTGAACCTCATGTGTAGTGGCCCGGCCCCCACCTCCTTTTATTTGGCAATGTGCGACGGGGGGCCACCAACCTTGTTGGGTTGGGCGCCCCCGATCAAGGCACAAATCAGGGTCCGAGTCGGCCGTTGGGCCTGACTCGGAGATCAACCTAACATTCTCCTCCTTGATATCAACTTATCACTTAAACTTTAGACTTAAACTTAACATACTTATCTCTTTTCCCATTCCATCACAGATTAGTGCACAGAGCATGCTCTATCATAATGGTTAGTACCATTAGATTAAACAACTACAATATACCTCTCTGTTTTTTAAACAGATTCTCAACTAGGCTCTTATTATTCGGAAATCATAGGTTTTCCCGTAAACCCATGTCGACTATGTGTTCTCTGAACGCACTGGGTGGTAAGCCTTTGGTAAGTGGATCCGCAAGTACTTGCTCAATAATTTCAATATGATTCCGAATTTTCTCCTTTACAACGTATAACTTATGTCAATGTGCTTGGCAGCACACTTGATCTGTTGTCATAGGAGCGAACTATTTTGCCTGCCATTATCAACTCCGGGTGCAAGTTTCCTTAACTCCGGGTGCAAGTTTCCTACCATTATCAACTCCGGGTGCAAGTTTCCTTAACCATTTTGCCTGCCCCGTAGCCTCATAACATGCTATACCATAGCTTTGCATCACTAATGATACCAAAACCGTTTCTTTGGAGCTTTTCCACAATAAAACTCTAACTGCTAGTGTTAGCAACTACTGTAGATTTCTCTACACATCTCGCTAGAATTTAGTCTTTGTACCCACAACTATTTGAGAGTACTTGTTCTTTCCAACTTAGCAGGAGGCCGACATTCTTAACTTCATTCCAGTGATCTATATCTGGACTGGACTTTTGCCAAAACAACCCGGATACTTGTGCACTCATAAAGCTTCCAACAACTGAAGCATATGGAACCATGTTCATTTGATCTATCTCATATTGGTTCCTGAAACACTAAAGTTCCCAAAACTATTACCCTTGATCATAGGAACAGGCGTGGGTTTACTCGCATGCATACTTTATTTCTTTAGAACCTTTTCTAAGTATGTCTTTGCGATAGTCCTAATACCCCTTTTCTTCTATCTCGGTGAGTTCCAATTCCTAGAACGAATGACGCTTCACCGAGATCATTCATATTGAAACTTGAGGACAAGAACTTCTTCTCCAATGGCAGATTAACATCACTACTAGTTAGTAGGATGTCATCCACACACAGGATGTGGAAAATGAATTTTCCATTCTTGAACTTTGCATAAACGCTATTGTCCTTCTGATTCTCTTTAAACCCAAACTTTATAATTGATTCTTCAACTTTAAATACTACTGTCTAGAGACTTGCTCTAATCCATAAATGATTTCTTTAGGCAGCATCCCTTACATTCTTTTTATTATACGACAAAACCTTTGGGTTGTGCCATGTAAATGTTTTCATACAAATCCCCATTGGGGAATGCCATCTTTACATCTATCTGATGGAACTCTAAATCGTAATGTGCCATTAATGCCATTATGATTCTAAAGAATCCTTACATGATGTAACTCATTGTAATCTATTCCTTCTCTTTGCATGAATCCTTTCACCACAAATCGCGCTTTAAAATCTTTCCACATTCACTTTGGGGTCACATTTTATCTTGTAGACCCATTTTACAGCCTACTATTTTGGCTCCATTAGAAATTTCTTCTAAGTCCCAAACATCGTTGGTATTCATCGATTTCATCTCATCTTGCATGGCTTCCAGCCACTTCAGCGAGTGATCCTTTCTCATGGCATCACCCTACATTTGAAATTCTTCCCTAACATATTCTTGGTAGTTATTAGGAATGGCTGATTTTCTTGCTTTTTGAGACCTTGTGGGGCCTCATTAGTTGGCACTTCTTTCATATGGGGCTGTTGTTGCTCTTCATTGCTAAGAGGCAATTAATTCTACAGACTCCTGTATTACAAGACCCTTGTTTACATTATTCATCTTCTTTCAAGAGCTAACAACAGGCGTTGTATAAGTCATACAACATCAACAGGTATTGAGAAGTTTATTGTTCTTGAATCATTGGAATGGGTATGTAGTCCCACTTCTCTTCAAGTCTTAGGTTTCTACATACCATGCTCCTCCAGATTATCCCATTGAAAGGTCCTTTATTTGGTTTTGGTAATTGAGTGACAACCTTAGGTGGACTAATTGTGTTTAATGTGAGATACACAAGAGATTAGTCCATAGGTGATGGTGTCATGGAGGAGCTCATTACATATGAGACATGACATGGAGTCATGTGGCCAAGGTGGCGAAGATCAAGATGAGGCTTGGCTCGACAGACCGGTTGCAAGTGTGAAGGGCAAGTCGGAGGCTTTGGAGCGATGGACCGTGAGGCCGTGAAGCTTGAGCAAGACTTGGCACCGATGGACCAACGCAACGGTGAAGAGCAAGTGAGGTCAAGATCGATGGACCAAGGTCACATGATGATATGAAGTGGATCATATCATTTGTGATATGGTTGGTGCATGTGTTGCATCAACGTCGGAGGAGATGGAGTGGAATGCGCAAGGCAAAGGTATAACCTAGGGTATTTCTATTTCACCGGTCATAGGTGTGTAGAGAAGTTGATGACCAAGTTTAGGATAGATGGCCGTACTATCAAGAGGGGCAAACTTGTTTGCATATCGGTCATCTAGTGCCACTTGAGCGATCTAACTTTGCATATGTGTTAGGATCGAGTGGCGAGGCAAGTTGAGTGCCTAACTCCTCGGAGAAAATGATTGTGAAAATGGTAACACACGTGCACAAGGTGGTGATCACTTGTTGGTGTTGGCACATTTGCGAAGGTGATGGAGTTTGAGCGGTAGAGAGGGGCTTGGGGTCCTTTCTCCCTCCCGCCGAGCTTGCGAGGCGGGATTCAGACGTTTTCGAGGAGTGGAAATGATCAATTTCCTTTACGCCGAAGGTTGGAAGAAGTGGCGAAGTCACGGAACAAGTTTACACTGAGAAACACGCGACAGACGTGCACGATGCGCGCGATAGACGCTAACGTCAGCGTCTGTCGGCTTCGTGCTGAGAAGACGCGCGACGGACGCGCCGGTGCTGCTGCGACAGACGTAGTGCGTCAGCATCCGTCATGGTGACATTGGCGCATGGAGAAGGAGCTCAGCAGTGACAGACACTGAGTCGCGTCTATTGATGACACAACGGACGCGTCTGTCGGCTGAGCACGGCGCAGAGTTCTCTGTGCCGTGTCTGTCGTTGTGATAGACACTGGACTCGGCCACGACAGACGCGTCTGACACTGGGAATTCGACCGTTGGAGAAGTGGCGCGCAAGGACATGTGGCGGCTCTGTGTGCGACAAACGCGGTAGTGGCGTCTGTCGGGTAGGTGACAGACGCGTCTGTCGCCCCCGAAATCTGCCCAGTGAATTGCTAATGGCTATATTCATTTGTGGGGCTATAAATAGAAGTGGTGGCTGGCCTTGGCTGGTGCTTGGCACCCTTGGGACTTAGTGTCCATGCTTGTGGAGTGCTTGGAGAGTCTCTAACTCACTTGAGCTTGATAGTGATCATCCGATCGAGTGAGTGAGCGATTCCTTTGCGTTGCATCGTGAGGATTGCATCGAGTGGCACTAGGTGATCATGTTGCAAGCCGGTGGTGCTTGTTACTCTTGGAGGTTGCCACCTCTTAGATGGCTTGGTGGCTTGCGACTCCGTTGAAGCACGTGTGGAAATTGTACGTGGCTCCGGAGGAGGATTTGTGAGATGGGATTGTGCTCACCCCGTAGGGATCGCGAAGAACAACTCTAGTAAAGCTCGTGGCTTGGAGGATCCCCATCTTGAGAGTGGATGTGCGGCACCCGCTGAGGGTTTGACTCTTGATAGTCAATTAGCTCATGATCCATCAAGTGGGTGTATCGCCACAACGGGGACTAGCTTGGTGGCAACCAAGTGAACCTCGGTGAAAAACCGTCGTGTCAACCTTGTGTACATCTTCTCGTTGGTTTGCTTTCAATTCACAAGCTTGTATTTACATTCATATACTTGTGCTTGTGTAGTTGCTCTTGTAACTAGTTGGCTTGTGTAGTTAGCTTGTTACCTTCTTGCTTGTGTAGCTAGAAGTAAGCTCCCCTTTGCATGACTAATTTAGTTTGTGTAACCTTGTTAGTCACATTGCTTAGTTTGTGTAGCTAAGTATTTTGCGCTCTCTAATTTGGCATTGGTTGCCTTGTTATTGAGCTTTGCTAGTGAGCTTAGTTGGCTTTGTGTTTTTGCTTACTAGTTGTGTAGGAGCTCCCCCGTGCTTGCTAAAGTACTAGTGCATAGGTTTATATGACCTTGCTCTAGAATTAATTAGGAGAGCTCTTGCTAAGGAAAGCACCTTAGTTGCTTTTTAGAATCTTTGATAGGTGCTTGTGAACTTAGATAGAGGGGGTGTAGTCTTGGCTAGACCGATAGTTTTAATTTCACATTTATTTCGGTTAGCTGACGCGATTAATTTTTGAATGGACTATTCACCCCCCTCTAGTCTGCCATCTCGACCCTTCACCCATGTTCTCTCTAAACATGATAAATTAAAAGGATAAAAATGCTTATAATCATGATCAATCTCACTCTGTGATATTTCCTGGAAACCTGCAATTATTAAAATTATTTCAAAACCCTGTGTTGCTAAAAGTCATTGTGGAATAAGAGATGGTAAGGGTATGAGTACCTTATTCTTAGTATCTTTATTGCTTGGAGAATTTGTTTTAAAAATCTCAAAATTATAGCTACATCCTCAAGTTTTATATGCCTGCTAAACATGAAAATATTAATTAAAGCTATCTGCTTTGTATTGAGTTTGTTCAAAACAAGTTAGACCCTTGTTGAGAGATTTATCATACTCCTAAGATCAAGACATTTTTATTCAGAAAGATTTACTCTTCCGAAGTATTATTGCATTAGAGGCATGGGCTATGCAAAATTATAAATATATCGAGGAAATAAAAAAGGAGCAAGTGCTCGATAACCTCGTGGAAAAAAATGGACAAGTGTCCGGCAGTAGAAGTAGGGGTACCTCGGTATCCACCCAAAATGAAAAAAATGAGATATGATAAAAATATGATGGAAAGAAAATGATAGCCCATGGTCCCTCTAATAAGCAATATGCCAGTAAGAGTGACAAGTTTTTAATTTTCAAAATCTTTGATCTAAGAGTATGGCATTCTTCTCCTCGGATCCGGTTTTGACCATACAATAAATGCAAGGTATGTATGCTTAAAGAATTATTTTTGC